>JAOXNR010001115.1:0-40597 GCA_028571225.1 Parsonsia alboflavescens
CTTTATTCTCTCCTTTTTAATTGGTTTTTTTCAATTCTTTGTTTAACTTTATTTTTACAAACTCTTTTAAAGATTCCCCTTTTTGTTACTTATTAATTGGTTTTATTTAAATTGAGATTCAATTCTTTATGGGTTCGACCCTATTTGCCCTAACTGCATTAGTTTTGGTAGATAGGTTTAATTTGTTCATGTTACGACGTATGGTCAAATTTTGGCACCATTGCCGGGGAATTGTTATTGAAGTATAAATCTTTCCAATTAATCTTTATATATATATATATATTTATTTATTTATTTATATATATTATTATTATTAGAATTCCTCCTCTTTTTGTTTTGATGATTCTTTTACTAGTCTGGATAATTTCAAGTTGATGGATTATGTTAATAATTTTTCTTGTTTTGTTAGGAATGGTGAGTACATGGAATCATATGCTAGGTCATGGGAGCAATATCACAATTTCCCACAGTATTCTAACCCAGCCTGTTCTTGGTTTGATTCTTGTTCTTCAATTCCATATCCTCAATCTTTCGATAACCAAGTTTGCACATAATTATGCTAAGTTCGGGTCATACCTGTTTATGTCTAGGTCTTGCCCTGCTTTGACTTGTTCGGGTCATACCTGTTTCTCCCATTAGATATATATAATCGTTAAACAATTCAACAAAAGATTTCCACGACCCAAAATGGATTAGTTGCATATTAATGTTCTCTAACCAAATAGTTTCTATTTTGATGAGAGGCAATACTCATGTAGTTGCATGCAATACCGAATGCTTCTGATATCCCATTTGTTTCGACGATATCCTAATCTCACGGCTTCATCAAGGCGTTCAAGTGCCTTTTCCTAAGGTAGGACTGGCTCGATGGGATCCTAGTCTCCCAAGATATTGGCCTAGTCCAAGGTGAACAAAATAAATCTGCAGAGGTATATCAAAATTACGAAAAGGGACACCACTAAAGCAAGAAACCATTACACTAGTTACCTATTATTATTAATAAGAAAGAATCCTTACTAGACCAACTTAGCTCATAACTTCTGGATTCTTCTTCTAGTAACATTGCCTTATAAGATACAGGAATCTATATCTGCCACCAACCGTACATGGATATACATTCTTTAGGATTAATCCCTTTAACACGTGGTCATCTTCTAATAACTTATTCGTTCCCTTGCAACTTTAGTTATTTGACATAAGATAATCAACTTTAGTTATTTGACATAAGATAATCAAAATCAAAACATAGTGTAAACGAAATCAAGATAGAATAGGAACATATACATTGAATACATACACGAGCTTTGCCTTGATAAATGAGATGCTTGAAGAGAATGTTCATAGATACAAAGGTACTGTACGTGATGGAGTCCTGATCATCATTGTCAATAGTGACTCAAAAAGGGGAAACTATGCAGGGATTCATGGTGACCCTTCATACAATATTGGAGATTTTGACAGTGTCGAGGAGGATGATTCTAATTGCTAGTCTTTTATGACTTTTATTGATGCGAGAAAAGGGTACGACAAGGAAAAGTCAACTTAAACGAGCATGACTCGGACAGAAGTCAACCAAAATGGGCTCAAAGCTCCAACCGTCAATGCCCAAAAGTTAGATTGACAAAGTCAACAAGGATAGGTGGGCAGCGACTTGCTACCATCGACCTCCCAGGTCACCGATCTACCAAATGAGCTCTGGAAAAGGCTTACCAGGCCACGACAGTAGACCTGGTAAAACTCCAATCCCTCTCATGCTTCTTCCATGCCACGACTAACTACGCGCAACTCCTAGCAATCCCAATGAGCCTACGATTACTAGGTTGGACCTCCCAGTCAAGACCCTTGATGTCCATAGACAGGTCGTGAAGTTGGTTAAAGAAATCGTAGCTCTCAACAGAGAAGTGAATGGCAAGATATCCCAACCAAGGGAAACTTCACGATTCTAGGAGCAATTAGTGGGATATGATATGATGTCACAATTATCCTAATTGCCTACTGTCATGTAATAGAAGAGCCCTAATCTAAGTGGCAACTAATTTCTTCTTAATATATAATCAAATGATAATCAGTCTATGGATAAGGACAGTTTGTTTGAGTTATTTACACAAGATTACTCTTAGAATACTGACCTAGGCATCGGAAACCGAACACAAGATTACTCCAAGAATATTGATTTAGGCATCGGAGCTCTTGCTCAGGCAACTGCTCACTTTGGTGACTTGTTTACTTTTTCTCAGGTTGCAGTTGTTGACGTCATCATGGTTTCAGGGTGACCCGGAGTCCACTCTTGAGCCCCATCACTTCTGACGCTATCTGTGGGAAGTCATACAAAAAGCCTAGCTTTCTTCCCTACATTGAAAAAAGATAAGTAAGCCTGATGACTCAACCACAATCCACACGCATTCAGCCACCAAGCCGGGGTAGGCCACCTGGTAGGATGCAACTACGCATTGGAGAAATAGTGAATGAAGGCCCGCTCCTAGTGGAAAGCAATAGCAATAATCCAGGGCTGGCTGCCCAACGGGAACAACCAAGGCCATCATGATCTGGACCATCTCGAATGGCCCAAGCAAATTCTCCTCTAGTGCAAGAGAGGCCTAAACAGAGGCACCCTGACCAAATTGCAAATGACAATAATCCTAGACCACAGTGATCTAGGAGGAGCAAGATATCAATGCCGGCGGACCTCCTGGAAGAAATGGTGGTAGCTCTTGATTGAATCTCAGGCAGGCAAGACTATATGTCCATAGGACGTACTCTTGTGCCCTCCCAAAGAGATCCATAGCCACCTCGGGGTCAGGCTGAACGCACTCAGCTTGATGCTAATCAGCCTTTAAATTTAGAAGCAAGGAATGACCCCCCAGCATGATGGGAATGGTCGGGGGGGGGGGGGGGCAGAAGCCAACCTGTGACCGACCTCAGAGAAACCCTAAGCAACGAGAGGGGTTATGACCTACGGGATAGGCTCAACTGAGTAGTCATATCAGGAGGTCAGAGACTAGATGTTGGTCCTGAAGGGCAGGGGAGCTCACTGCGAACTCTTCTTGGAGAAAGGATACCCCCTTGACAAAGCTTGATCGAAAGGATAGGAAATAACACTCAAGGGGAAGTCCCCGATCCATCGAGGAGAGTGACCCACAACTGATCAGGAAAGAAACAAAGATCAAGAGATACAAAGTAATATGGACCTTTCAGAGCCTTCGCCATTTGTACATAGTATCCGGATTGCTCGGATGCCGCCAGTAGACCTATCAGAAAGGGCTAGGGCCTATGAGCCAGGCCTTGGCCTTGTTATATATGGGTTAGGCTGGGTAATTGAAGGCCCTTAGGAAACAGGGCCAGGTGGGCTGAGCCCTTTCAAATTAGGTGGCCGGGCTGGGTTTGGGCGAATAAGCCAATGGGCCTTTTTTTTTTTTATTAATTATTATCAATTTAATAATTCCATTTCCAGATTCTTCTTCTCGTCTTCCATTTCCAAGGTGCAGTGCCTCACTCAAGTTTAACTGACCCTCACCTCAAGCGCCGACAGGATCATTATTCTTCTTATTTCCTGAATAGCACTAATTTAGCTGCAACTGCAAGAGGATGAGCATCTTAGAAGTTTAGTCTGACAGTCCCTGACCTCAAGTTCAGTGTAGTAGTCCAGGAACGGCGACACAGAGACATGCAGAATCTTAAGGACTCCATTCCTAAAATTTCTCAAAATTTTCTTCAAGTTACTTTGCAGCTGACCATTACCATTTTTTAAGCCTTTATTTTCAGATTTGATAGTATTAGTTCAAATGAAATTTTAAGAGATTGGCTTCATTTTTCTTCTTTACCTTGATTTCCTATTCTAGAGATTTGATTTGGAGATTTGCTTGTCTTGCAATAGAACAACATTCTGAATTTCGAAACTAGTATATATTGTTTTCCCTGTTACTGCTCTTAGTGAGTTTGCATATACAATTATTGTTTTTTGTGTGTTTGCATAGGAGATGAATATTGAGGCTAAGATGATATGGATTATAATGCTGATGAAGATGTAGAGATTTTGAGTGACAATCCATCTACAAAAACTACTTCCAATTCTATAGAGCCTAACAGTAATGAGAAAAAAAGGCCAAGAAAAGATTTTTCATTTGTGTGGACTTATCTGAAGAAAATTGGCAAAGGGAAAGATGGAAGAGAATTTGCATCCTGTATTGGTTGTGATTAGCAATTTAAGATTGGTGCAATAGCTAAATTTAGTTATTATGGTAGTTTCCATTTGTGACGTCATATCAAGAATTGTAAACATTTGAATAGTAGGTCTCCTAATCAATGTCAAATGATTTTGGATTTTGAAGGCAAAGCTAAGATTGGGAAATTAGATCCGAAATTGTCATGTGATTCAATAGCTCAGGTTGTAATTAAGCATGATCTACCATATTCTTTTGTTGAATATGATATGATTAGAGCTGTGCTTAAGTCTTTAAATCCCGATTTTGTGGCAATTTCAAGAAATACAGTTGTGTCAGATGTTCGAAAAATCTATCTTAGAGAAAAGGAGAAGTTGAAAGAATTGATAGCTAAGATTCCAAATGGGATTTCTTTGGCTTCCAATTTGTGCACAACCTCTACATCGAATGTTATATCTATTTTACTGCTCATTTTGTCAAAGAAAATTGGAAATTGTGTAGTAAAATACTTAATTTTTCTCGTATGCATCCTGCACATACCAGTGATAACTTGGCTTCTATTGTGTTTAGCTACTTGAAGAAATGGGGAATTGAGAAAAAAGTGTTCTCTATTACATTGGATAATGCTTCTTCCAATGATGGCATGCAAGGTATTTTAAAATGTCATCTTCGCTTGCAAAATAGTTTGTTGTGTAAGGGCGAGTTCTTTCATGTACGTTGTCATGCTCATATTTTAACTCTTATTGTTAAAGATTGTTTAAAAGTGGTTGATGATGGTTTTCATAAAATCAAAGAGAGTGTGAAATATATTTAAAGAATGTGTTCAACAAGTTGGAATTGAGGTGCGTGTTAGATGGAACTCAACCTATTTGAAAGTGTTACAAAGTACGAGAAAGCTTTTGAAGCCCTCTAGGTTGTGGATAGATCTTACAAATACAATCCAAGTGAGGAGGAATGGAAAAGAGGAAAGGTAATTTGTAAAGTCTTAAAGATTTTTATGATATTACCAATTTGATGTCGGATACTTCTTACTCTACTTCAAACTTGTATTTCATGCAAGTTTTTAAAATTGAATCCATGATTTTAACACATTTGGATAGTGAGGATGAGTTTATAAAAGGTATGGCTTTGGATATAAGGATAAAATTTGATAAATATTAGAGAGATTATAGTCAAATACTTGCAATTGGGGTTGTTCTTGATCCTGGGTACAAGTTAGATTTTGCAAAGTTTTGTTACACAAAGATTGATGCTTCTACGTGGAATGAGAAGTTGGAAAATTTAAAGAGAAATTTGACAAAACTCTTTCAAGAATATGAAAGGTCAAGAAATGAAACTTCAAGTGGTACAAGCATTTTGTGTAGTTCAAAACAAGAGATTATAAAAAGTAATGATGACTTACTAAATGAGGTTAGTTTTTGTTCTTGTTTATACGTTTCTGTATATAAATTTTTTTGGAAGGTTTTTTAGTTAAAAGTAATTAACTTTTCATGCATTTCTTTATGCCCTTAAAAAATTCAGGAGTTCAAAGAATTCCAAGAGGAAGGCATATCAACTATTGGTAAATCTGAATTGGACATATATTTGGAGGAGACGAGGTTGGATTTTGATGCTTTTCGGAGTTTGGATGCACTTACTTATTGGAAGGATAATGCTAAATGTTTCCCTGATCTTTCTATAATGGCACAAGATGTATTGAGTATTCCAATCACTACTGTGGTATCAGAATTTGCTTTTAGCCTTCGCAGACATGTTCTAACAAAATTCAGAAATTCTCTTCTTCACGAACATGTTCAAATGCTTGTTTGCACAAAGAATTGGTTGCATGGATATACCTTGGCTCCTAATGGTATTCATTCTCTTTTTTTTTTTCCCCTTTAATTATTAACTTAATATTATAACTCATAAATGTATTTTTTCTTTTCTTTTATGTAGATGAGGGTGATGTTGATGAAAGTCTTGTGATCCCAATAATTTCACCACAAGAGTTTTTTGTAGATGCTATTGAAGACCTTGATTTGGGATCGTAATTTGAATTCTAGTTTTTTTGAAGGATTGTAACTTTAACTAAAATCATGTTATTTGTTTTGACCTTTTAGACTTGTTTATCCTCTTCAAACTTCTAGACTTGTTTGTTCTCTTCTATTTTTTTTTATCCTGATTTTCATGTAGTTTGGTTATAGTTTTTATGTGGAACTATCAATCTATCATGGACTGCCAAGTCTTGTTACCTTTGCAATTCTTTATTAGTGAATAATTCCATCAGGTTCCAACTGCAACAACTTAAATTGGCTCATCTTTTCTCCTTGTAGAGTCGTTGATGCAGATTCACTGTTCTTGCAAGGAATTTGAGTCTTCAAGAATCTTGTGTAGACATGCTCTTCGGGAACTTCTGGTAAAAAACTATTTTCAACTTCCTGACAAGTATTATTTGAGTATTCTCTACTGTTATATGATGTTTGAATGTCATTACTCTTCATGCTTGTTACATCTGTTCTAGTTTGGCATTCAGTAGTTGCAGCCTGCTTCATTTGCCTTCTATGTAACTTGCAGGCCTTCTTTTTGTCTTGATGCTGAGGCCATTAGCATTTGTCTGAAGTTTGACTTCTGCTTAGACTAGTTAGTGGTTAATGTAGGAAGGAAAAATAAATCTCATAAATTTCAGATGTTTGGTTTGCACATATTCCGAATGAATTAGCAAGTTGTTTGTTATTCTCTGGGTATATATTTCTTTAACTTTAGTGTACATAGTACAATGATTATGCATTCCATTATTTGGATACTTGAGTGAAGGAAAAACTATCTTTTCTAATTTTCATCTCCTGTTCCATGTCAAACATTACATGCACACAACCCCATTAATTTATCTTTATAGAGACAATGAACTGTCCAACATTCTTTTAAATATAATATGCTAATATTTGTTTCAAGAGAGAAGTAAAAAAAAAATGTTTGTTTCAATTAGGAACACAATACTTGCAGTCATGAGTTAATCAGTGATCTTGATTGATGTGTAGCGAAATGCAGAAATGTCATGTGTTTCAATTTTTATATTCCTCAAAGTTAAATTATCTAGAATTTCATTATGTATGTTACCCCATGTTTAAGCTGTAATGAGTGTAAAGTGCAGCTCTTCATTGATTATCATCTTGTTGCACAGCCATGCAGGACTTTTCAACCTCTGTATTTTAGTGCTTGTTGCAGTAAATGGCCGGCTCATTATTGAAAATATGATGAAGGTGTGCATCTTAAGTACTGGCTACACCTTAAGTACCTCTTTCATTTTAAAGGTAGGGCCTTGGGTTTTTAAGGGCTGAGCTGGGTTTCAATATTATAGGCCCTTCAAAACATTGCTTAGGCCCAATCTAACCCTAATCTTCTAGGGTTTAACTAGGCTTGTGCTGGGCTGGCCCTTTTTGACAGGTCTAGCCACTAGGGTTTAAAGCCCCACAAGTGGAGGCAAAATATGATGGCACGGGGGAACCACCGCTACACATAGATGAATATGTTTCCTACATGGAGATGTTTGAGTACCCCAATCACATCAAGTGTAGAGGCAACAACTCAATCTTGATCTAAAGGCATCCTAGAGCAAGTATCTCAAGCTGGACATAGCTCAAGGAGCTATTTTTGAAAAATTATCAGAGTAGCGAAAGATTAGAGAAATACATCAATGATCTCTTCAACATCAAACAAAAGTTTGGAGAGAGCACAAGAAGCTACTATAGTCGCTTCAATGATGAGGCAGTGGAGATTGAGCGAAATAATGATGCAATCTACATCATTGCTTTCAAGCAAGGATTGCAAGGGGGTACGTAGCACTCAGACTGGCAGAGGAGCCAGTAAAAACCATAAAGGAGCTACAGTCGCTCCTACAGAACGTAATATAAGCTGAACAGATAGCGGTCCAGAAGAAAATTCCTGGTTTTGTCTCAGCCATTGACAAAGACAACAAATGGCGACCAAAAAGCCCTCAGTCCTTGAAAAGGGACAGGAAGGACCCTCACACGAAGGGAGGGACCTCAGACAAGAAAAGAAAGACCATCCCAGACGTCGTGACCATTCCTCTCAAGACCTCATGAGCCTAAATCTTGGTGGTCATGGAAAAGAGAGGTCTCCTGAAGTCGCCAAGACCTGTCAAAAGTCCTTTGGCCAAAAGAGACCTTGCTAAGTTCTGTCACTACCACAAGGATCATGGTCATCCCACGAAGGATTGTTTCAACATTAAACCCGAGATCGAGAGATTGGTGAAGGAGGGTCACTTGCAAGAGTTATTGGCTAAGAACATGGGCCCTGCTAATCCACCTCTAGTAGCCCTACACAATTAGCAACCTCTAGTCGGCAAAATAAATGCCATTGAGAGGAGGTCAAAACAAGCTCGAGGGAAGACTTAGAACCCCAAACAGTGTCTTTCCAGATTGGGGAATTCCTGTGTGCAAGATACTGGTAGACACCGTTAGCACTATAAATGTCCTATAGAAAAAGTGCATTTGATCAGTTGAGGATAGATAGGAGCCCGCTAATAAGGTCGGAGACCACACTGACTAGTTTTAATGGCAGCACGACCTACGCAGATGGAATTCTGCGAGTCCCAACTACAATTTGTGTAAGTGGTAGGGCGGTCACCAAGTTCAGGGAATGGATGGTGGTCGATGCCCCTAGAACCTACAATGCAATCCTGGGTAGAAAGGGAGTCACGGACCTGAGAGTAGAAATTTCTTTGTTGAACTATGGCATGAAGATCCAGGATGGAGATGCCTAGATTGCCTTAGAAAGGGACAGACAGCTTGCTGCGGAATGTTACCTCGTTGCAGGTAATGAGGAGAGCTCAACGGGGCTTATGCAGGAAGACTACATCGACCTCCCTAAAGGAAATGATGATGTCATAATCCAAGCAGCCAATAGAGGAGAAAAGGTGTTCTTGAACCCCAAATTCACTGAGAAAGGGATAAAAAAATATTAGAACTGTTACCTCCTAAAGTAAAAGGGAAGCTCATGGACTCTCTTCAAGAAAACCTAAAGGTCTTTACCTGGCGGCCTAGAGACCTTGAGGGGGTGGACTGGAAGTTTGCAAAACACAAGGTAGGACTCAAAATAGGGGTCAAGCCAGCAAAAAAAAGAAGAGGACTTTTGCCCTTGAATGAAACGAGGTCATAGCTCGAGAAGTCAATGTTCTTCTCGAAGCAGGAATCCTAAAAGAGGTGGTATAAACGGAATGGTTAGCCAACCCAGTGGTTGTACCAAAGAAAGAGGGGACGTGGAGAATGTGTGTGGATTTTACCACATTAAACAAATATAGCTAGAAGGACTCTTACCCACTAGTGAGCATCGACCAGATGATGAACTCAACAGCTGGATATCAATGGCTATGCTTCTTGGATGCTTATAAAGGGTACCACCGAATCCCGATGGCAATAGAAGACATGTAAAAGACCTCGTTCATCACAGAGGTCAGGACCTACTGTTATACCAAAATGCCATTTGGCTTGAAGAACGCAGGGGTAGAATTCCAACGAGTTATGCATAAGGTGTTCAAGAATCAGCTCGAGAGGAACATCAAGGTCTACATGGATGACACTGTAATCAAGTCCAGGACCACTAAAGGCTTTATTGATTAGATCATGGAGACTTTCCAGACTCGAAAAGCTACCCACATGAAGCTCAACCCCGAAAAATGCACATTTGGAGTTTCAGAGGGAAAATTCCTCGGCTTCATGATATCAGAACGAGGCTTTGATGCCAACCCAAACAAAATAAAAGCACTGTTAGAGATGGAACCCCCACGAAACATCAAAGAGGTTCAGAATCTAATAGGGAAGATGGTAGCACTGGGGCGCTTCATCAACAAGATGGCAGACAAAGGAGAAAAATTTTATGATGTCATAAATAAGCCAAAGGACTTCCAGTTCATTGAAGATTGTCAAGCAGCGTTTAGCAAACTGAAAGATTTTCTAGGAAACCCGTCTCAACTCGTCTCTTCAAGGCTAGGAGAGGAAAATTTTATGTGCTTTATTGCGACCGAGAAAGTAGTCAACTCAATGCTACTAGTAGAAAGGTCAGGTTTACAATTCTCCATTTATTATGTAAGTCTATTGCTCAAAGGTCTTGAAATTAGATATTCAGAACTCGAAAAATTTTTGTACCTCATTATTATTACCTCAAGGAAACTTAATCCTTATTTTGAAGCTTACCTGATAAGAGTCCTAACCAATTTGCCATTAAAGCAAGCTCTGGAAAAACTTGAGCTATGGGGCAGAATGATGAAGTGGTCTCTTGAGCTCTCGGGATATCAAATCCAATTTGAGCTAAGGAAAGCAATCAAAGCTCAAGCTCTCTCAGACTTTATAGAAGAATTCACATGAGCTTCACAGGAGCTCACAAGCATTTGTGAAAGTAATGTCTGGACCATGTACACAGTGCAGGAATAATACTAATCAGCCCTGAGTGAGTGAGAATCCCTTACTCTGTAAAGTACAACTTCCCAACCTTGAATAATGAATCCAAATTTAAAGCTTTCTTAGTAGGTCTAAGACTCGTAAGAGCTCTTAAAGTGCAAAAATTGCAAGTCAAAACTGATTCAAAGGTCATAGCCAGCCAGGTCGCTGGGGAATACGAAGTTAGACGGGAGAACATGATCAAATATCTCAGAAGAGTAAGGGATTCATCGAGCAAATACCCAGGGAGCAAAATGCAGAACCAGATGCACTATAAAAAATCTACCAAGAGATAGCTGGTCGAAAGGTAGAGCTACTGATGGAACAGCTATATTCTCCCAGCATCAACTAGGAGGAGAACTTGGTTATAGAGGAACAGGCAGATTGGAGATATCCAATCTACAAATTCCTTAAGCATGGCGACCTCCCACAAGACCTCAAAGAAGCTCGCCATGCGGTGGATGGGCACCTCGCTACATTTTAATAGGAGATGACGAGGTAGACCGAAGGTCATACACATGGCCACTACTCAAGTGCCTAAGCAAGGGAGAAAGAGAATATGTCATTGAAGAGATGCATAGTGAAATATGTGGATCACACACAGGAGCAAAGACGATCGCTAAGAAAATCCTAAGAACGGGGTATTATTGGCTGTCAATGGTTTCAAACATTGAGAAAGTCATATAAAGATGTACGAGCTGCTAGTTACATGGAAACAAGTCACTCGTGCCGTCAACAAGGTATCAATCCATTAACACGTTAGTAGCTTTTGACATCTGGGGTATTGACATTCTAGGACCCTTCCCAAAGGGAATGATGGGTGTGCAATTCTTGATTGTTGTCATGGAGTACTTCATTAGATGGGTTGAAGTTGAACCGATGGCAGTAATTTCATCGCCAAAAGTCCAGTCTTTCATATGGAGGAACATTGTGTGTAGGTTTCGGATCTCCCAAGCTATAATTTCAGATAATGGATGACAATTCATTGTTGACCCGTTCAAAACATTTTGCTAAAATTTGAACATCAAGCAAAGGTTGACCTCTGTAGCTCATCCCTAAGCTAATGGACTAGCTAAAGTCACAAACAGAACTATCCTGGAAGGGCTGAAGAAAAGGTTCACCGAGCTCGAAAAGGAAATTTGCGAACTTTCCTGGCTAGATGAAATTCCAAGCATTTTGTGGGCATACAAAACCACACCTAGAAAAACTACTAGAGAAACACCATTAAGCCCATGCTTTGGTGTGGAGGCAATAATGATAGTTGAGGTCAGAATGAAGTCCCCAAAACTGACTGAATACGATTCAATCTTAAAAGAGGGGGAGAGAAGGACAGACCTCAACCTTCTTGAAGAAGTCAGAAACAAAGCAATGGAGGCTGATAGAATGTACAAAAGGCAAGTTACAAATTTTTCAACAAAAGAGTGAAAGAAAAGCATTTCATAGTTGGAGAAATAGTCCTCAAAAAGTCAGATGTTGGGAAACAGGGTCAATTAACCACGCTACAGGAAAGCTGGGAAGGACCTTATACAGTCCAAAAGGTTCACAAACGAGGGAGCTATAAGCTCGCTAATCTTGAAGGAAGACAACTCCTAAGACCTTGGAACATTTTCCATCTAAAGAAATCCTAAGCCAAGAGCTTTTCAGAGGTTACAAACCTTGCAGACTCGTTGGTTTAGCTTGAGAAACTATTTGAAAGGGCCTCGCTGAATTTCAAGATGACCTCAGCGACCTCTTCAACTTAGTTTGAACAAGGAGATAAGTGTTTTAAAGCTGATGGAAATGTTATTTCTATCTTGACTGCCTTAGTGCTAAAAACAGCTTAGTCCATTATGCAAGTTTAGAATGCTAATGCAAAAACAGGATACTTGAAAGACCAAAAAAAGGTAAAGCTGTTATAAAATATGAGGCTACAAATAGACCTCTAAAATATTCAATTCGAAAGTAGAATAGTATTTAGTGCTGTAGATACAAAGGGGAAAAAA
Source organism: Parsonsia alboflavescens (assembly GCA_028571225.1). NCBI lineage: Eukaryota > Viridiplantae > Streptophyta > Magnoliopsida > Gentianales > Apocynaceae > Parsonsia > Parsonsia alboflavescens. Next base: position 12,577 of record JAOXNR010001115.1, read on the forward strand.
AACTATTAGACCCTATGCTATTACAAAGTCTTCCCAAGGTTGTTTCTAAGTTGCCTTTGAATGAGAGGCTCATCCTCGTCCTCCTCTGGAATCACTATTGGGCCAAGACTGCTTGAAGGACCTGCAAGGTGACCGACAAAAGATAGCTAAGATACCTACAGGTCTAAGATAGCTAAGAAATTTAGAAACAAAAGATCATGTACCTCTGCGGGACTAGTATATAGAAGATGAGAGAAACACCGAGTAATCAAGTTAAGTTTAGACATACCTTCAGGACGAGCATAGGCCACGAGAGTAATGTCCAGGTCCTCTTTGTTGTTTCCACCTTAGAAGGAGCCTCCACTAACTCCTTCCCTTTCCTAGAGGTGCCCTCCCCCGTCTGGCGGGCCTTAGCTAGGACCTCTGCTGTTGCCAGATCTTCTTCCAAGGTCGGCATAGGATCATCCTTAGTCCAAGGGAGAGGAACAACAACATCTGGTTGGTACAAAGCCTCATGGACCTTAGGTTCAACCTTTAGGTCCCCCGTTGAGCTCCTCACGACCTCTACATAAAGGCCAAAGAGCTGAGTACGAAGAAGGCCTTCTACATAATCTCTGAAGGCAGGTACACCTTCAAGCTTGTCCAAGGACAGATATCCTTCTTCATCGCACAAGGATTTGAAGCCCCCAACTGAGTCTCAAGCTCGAGAATGCGCCCCCTTCGTTGGTTGTTGAGCTCAAGCAACTCTTCATTCTTTTTGTCTGGCTCCTCCAAGGCTGACAATATAGCCTAACTATCAGCCTAGCCCGTCAATTTCCTTAGCTTTCTCAACTGCTGCCTTAGCCTCAGCAACCTCCTTAGTCAACTGAGCCTTCTCATTCTGCAACTCAATGACCATTGTGGAGAACTCCTGATCTTTTTGTTCTTTTTCCTCTAGCCTCCACAATTGCTCACCGAGAAGGGCATGATTCTACAACCAGAAACAAAGGAGGTCAGTACTAAGAAAAGGTTGAAACAAATCAAGCTACCAAAGTAAGAGAAAGACTAAGACTTACTGCAGTGTGAAGGGAGATAGTGAATGTGGCTAGCTCTCGATCTGTGAGTTGTTGGGGCTATCTCCCAGTCCACTGGTGGCAAGCATTCCATCAGGAAGGATTGAGCATGTAGAGTCTGGAGAAGGGAGTCAGAGGACTCCAAAGCGAGGTCGGGGACCCAACTCGAGGTTCCCTTAGCCACAGGTGTGGCCAAGGTAGTGTCCTCCTAGCCTTTAAAATGCATTGGCGACCTCCTCAACCGCACAACCATGAAATTTTGACCGCGACCTAGAGGTCACTAGCGCTTTCCCCTTTGAAGAGGAGCTCATAGGGACTTTCTTAGTAGAGTGAGAGAAAAGGGAGGAGGAAGAAATGTTTATCATGACAGGCCTCTCAAATTCCCATAGGGTAGTGAACTTGGCCCCCTTTTCATGGTAGTCCGAGTCTTGTCAGCCACTGCCACCTTTTCCCCCTTGCCTTGTTGAATAGGAATCTTGAGAGCAGCAATAGTAGTAGCAGCGGCAGCGGCAAAGGAACCACCAACTCCTCCAGCAGAGGTCTTGGAAGAAGTAAGCTTCAACAACCAAGAAGTAGTCCTTATTGCCATCAAGGCAAAAAAAAAAAAAAAAAAAGAAGAAAAGAAAGGGAGGCCGTTAGTACACAACAACAAGTCAATAAAAAGAAATTAATCTCAAGCAGGAAGGCTCCGTACCAGAAGGGGAATTCCCCATGGCTCTCTTGACCATAGGGAGGTTGTGTTCTGTTGGACTCCCTAGTCTAGTAGTGCGCAGGAAAGTTTCAGGCCAGGAAGGAAGAGTACACCCGACCTTGATGTTGTTAGAGTTTGCTAGGTCGATCGGGAGGGCTCTATGTTTCAGTTGCTCACTAGACAGGTCAGGGAGCTCGTTGAAGAAGGAGCGGTTCATATTCCAGTCCGGGTAAGGCTCAGACAGGATTAGGTTGTTTGGAAGACTTGCAAAGAAGAAAAAAGGTTTCCACTCCATAACTAAGGACTGGAAAGGACCAACTAATTTGTACTGGGGGTTAAATTGAAGGTACCTTTTGGAGGCACCTTTAGTAGCTAAAGAGATGCCTAACTTAAAGAAACTGGAACTTTGAAAAGATGGCAAGTTGCTATGAAAGCGACCACGAGTCGGATTGAATTTTTGACCAGTTGAGCAAGGGGGAAACAACAGAAATAGGCAATGTCCATGAAGAGAGGATGCAAGAGGGACAAAAGGATACCTCCCCTGAGGTTGGAGACATAAAGGACTATATGTCCATTTCGTCTGCTGTAAGGGCATTCACCCTCCACAGTCGCCCTTCTCCAGCCCCTTCTCTCCTTTGACTTCAAAAATATGAGTGGAGTCCAGGGAAAAAGACACAAAGTAAGCTTCTACCTCAGAAAGCTCATTATCCAAGACAGTAGGAGAAGGGAAGGGGGATACCTCTCCAGAGAGGAGAGTAGGAGTGTTAGATGCAGAAGACATGGTAGGTGAGGTAGAAAACATTTCTTTGGTGAATGGGGGGAAAAGATGAAATTTTTCAAAGAAAAAGAAAAGAGAACTCACTTCGTAAATTTCTTGGAGATGAGATGGGAAGTTGTCCTGTGTTACTGGCTCGCTTGAATAGAGAAAGGAAAAGGCAGGAGGTATGGTGGAAGAAGACGCTGTAAATCTGAGTTCTTGCAAGCTATGTGAGAGTTTAGGTAAATCCTAAAATTTGAAGACTTCTAATTTATATGAGATAGGGAGTCTCTTGGGTTGCTGAACGGAGTGACCTTCCAAAACTACAACGGGGTGATTTTCCAAATTTGAATAGGTCAGTTTTCCAAAACAGGACGGGTCAGCTTTCCAAAACTGATAAGGCACGTTTTCTCCAAAAATAGTCGTTGCAAAAAGAAACAGCATGACCCCTCAAGGGTCATGACTTTAAGATGGTAATTTAGGCACCACGACCTCTGAGCTTGCTGGGCCTAAAGGAGGGTAATGATGGGAGAAACGGTTGCAACCCGGACAAGTTAACTTAAACGGGCATGACCCAGACAAAAGTCAACCCAAATGGGTTCAAGGCCCCAACCTTCAATGAGTCAAAGTCAGACTCACAAAGTCATCACGGACAAGTGGGCAGTGACCTACTACCACTGAGCTCTCAGGTCACTAACCTACCATATGAGTACGGGAAAAGCCTTACCAGACCACTACCCTCGACTTGATAAAGCTCCAATCCATCTCATGCATCTTCCATACCACTACTCCTAGCAACCACCATGGGCCTACGATCACTCGACAGGACCTCCCAGGAGAGATAGTTGAGACCCTCGACGTCCACGTGTAGGTCATGAAGTTGGTCTAGAGGTCGGTTAGCGAGCTCATAGCTCTCGACAGAGATGTGAATGGCAAGATATCAAACCTAAGGGAAACTCCACGATTCTAGGAGCAATTGGCGGGATATGATATGATCTCACAATTATCCTGATTGCCTATTTTCACGTAATAGAAGAGCCTTAATCTAAGAGGTAACTAATTTCTTCTTAATATATAATCAAATGATAATCAGTCCACGGATAAGGACAATCTTTTTGAGTTAATTACACAAGATTATTCTCAGAATACTAATTTAGGCATTGGAGCTCTTCCGTGGGCAACAGCCCACTTTGGTGACTTGCTTACTTTCTTCTCAGGTTGCTGTCGTTGACGTCATCACTGTTTCTGGGTGACCCGGAGTCGACTCTTGAGCTCTATCATTTATGATTGGCTGTTTTTTGTTGTCTCTTTTTATGCAGTTTTTTCCCCCCTTCTTTATTGTAATTTTCATCTACTTGAATGGCTGGATGATTTTGTTTCCCTATGATTTAGTTAAAAGAAAATTTGTTGCATCTCCTATCTGAATATTAGATATTAAACTATATTCCTTCATTGTATTATCACCCATAGTTAAAAACTCCATCCTTTTGGATGTCATATTTTCTGATACAAATTTTTATGGAAGTCCCTTTTTCAGTCCTTTTTTTCACATAAAAAACAAAAAAGAAATTACATTTTTATATGTATATATATTTTCATAAATATATATATAGAGAGAGAGAGTATACAAGCACTAGTTGTACATAAGATAATTTTGCAATAAATTACGCTCCAAAATACCAATTGTAAATAAGATTACATATATTTTTATATATCCTAGTTAAAAAAATTGTACTAAGAAAGAAGGGTAAAAAATAGCTCTCGCATCTAGTATTATTTATATTTTAAAGTATAATTTTATAGAGAACAACCACATCTTATTCATTATTTAAAATTTTTTTGTAAATCATTACCCAAATGGGTATTGCTTAATTTAAATAAGTTAAGCTACAAACTAATAAAAGAGTTTTTAATATGATTAATGATGGAGGAAATGGGTACGACCCGAACAAGTCAACGCAAAGGAATAGGATCCAGACAAAAGTCAACCCTAACGGGCTCAAGGCTCCAACCCTCAAGTTAACAAGGATAGGTGGGTAGCGACCTGCTATCACTGACCTCCAAGGTCATCAACCTCCTAAATGAGCTTGAGAGAGGTACCATCAGACCTTGGCCGACCTGGTAACTCCCAACTTGTCTCATACATCTTCCATGCCACAACTACATGTGTGAGACTCCTCACAAGTCCTATGAGCCTACTATAACTCGGACTGACCTCCAAGAAGATATAGCTGAGACCCTCGATATCCACAGGCAAGTCACGAAGCTGGTCTAGAGGAGGTAACTGGCAAGATAACTCAATCCAGGGAAACTCCATGATTTCAAGAGCAGTTGGTGGGATTCCACATTCCCACAACTATCCTAACTGCCTACTTTCACGTAATAGCAAAGCCCAGATTAAGGAGGTAACTGATCTCTCTTTTAAATAATCAAATCATACACAGTCTATGGACAAGTTTCACAGAACACAGAGGAGACAGTTTCTCTGAGAATTGATTACTCCTAATTACTCTTGTAATACTGACTTAGGCATCGGAGCTCTTCCTTAGGCGTAACCCACCTCCAATGTCTAATCTCTTCTTTCTTCTCAGGTTGCTATTATTTGATGTCATCACGGTTTTGGGGTGACCTAGTGTCCATATTTTGAGCCCCATCACTTCTGGTGCCATCTATGGGAAATCTGAACAAAAAAGCTTAACCTTTTTCCCCTAGACAAAAACAAATAAAAAGGCATGATGAATCAATCACAGCCTACGAGCATTCAACCACTGCGTTCAGGTAGAAAGCCCAAGAGAACACAACTGCGCACTGGCAAAAAACTGCCAGAAATGCTACCAAAGGTGCAAGCTACCGACAATAATGATCTTTCTCTTGTTACTTAGCAAGATCAATAGCGGCCAGCACAGTCAGGCCATCCCGGAGAGTCCTGACAAATCCTCCACCTGTGCAAGAAGGGTCCGGGTAGGGACATCCTGATCTTACTGTCATCAGCAATAATCCTAGGCCACAGAGATCTGGGAGAACATAGATGTCAGTTCCGGCATCTCCTGGAATGATTGGTGGTAGCCCTAGCGAGGATATCCAACAGACCGGATTATATATCCATTGGGTGCACTCTACAGCTTTCTCGAAGGAATTCGCAGCCGCCCCGAGGCTAGGAAGAGCAGGCACAGCCTAGCCAGCCTCCACCCTTAGAAGTGAGGAATGACCTCTGACCTCATGAAGTAGGTCGAGAGCAAGAATGGTCCCAGCGGACAAGAGCACAACCCGTGATTGAGCATAGGGAAACCCTAAACAATGGGAGAGGTTACGACCTCATGGACAAGCTCAAACAAGTAGCCATGTCGCAGAGTCAAAGACAGGATCCTAAAGAGCGGGGGAGCTCGCTACGACTCCTCTTGGAGTAAGGATACCACCTCAACGAAGGTTGATCAAAATGACAAGCGATAACGCTCGAGGGGAAGCCCCCAATCCACTGAGGAGAGCAACTCCCCTAGCCAATCAGGACTTGCAGAGCAAAGTGGATCTTACCAAGCCTTTGTCGTTTGTCCACACTTGGAGGTGAAATATGACGTTACAAGGGAGCCTCAATAGCGCATTGATGAGTATGTCCTACATGGATATGTTTGAGTACCCCGACACCTCAAGTGTAGAGCCTTCTAGTCGACACTGACCAAAAAGGCCTAGTCCTGGTTCAAGGGCATCCCTGAAGCAAGCATCTCGAGCTGGACACAACTTAAAGGGCTGTTTCTAAAAAACTATTAGAGCAACACGAGGTGCGAGAAGGATATCAAAGACCTTTTCACTGTCAAACAAAAGGTCAGAGAAAGCACCCGATGTTACTATAGTTGTTTCAACCACAAGGCAATTGAGATTGAGTAGAAAAATGACTCCATTTACATCATTGCATTCAAATAGGGTTTGCAAGGGGGTACATAGCCCTCAGGCTGGCCAAGGAGAAAATAAAAAGCATCAAGGAGCTATAGACGCTTCTTGAAAAATTGATAAATGTTGAGGAGACAACAAGTTGCATCTGGAAGAAAATCCCTGGCTATGCCTCAGCCACTGAAAGAAACAACAAGGGGCATCCGAGGAGCCCACAAAAATCAAAGAGGGATAGGAAAGACCCTCAATCAAAAGGGGGAACATCAGACAAGAGGAGGAAAACCATTCCCGGCCTCGTGAAAACTCCACTAAAAACGTTACGAGCAGAAATCCTTTTGGTGATGGAGAAAAGAGGACTCCTAAATCCACCTAGGCGTCTCAAGAGTCCTGTGGCCAAAAGAGACCCAGCCAAGTTCTGTCACTAGCTTCGACCTCAAGCGAGAGATTGAGATATTGATGAAGGAAGGTCATCTGCAAGAGTTCCCAGATAGGAACGCAGCTAATGCTGATCAGCCACCAGCAGTCCCTCAAAATCAGCGACCTCCTATGCACAAAATAAATGCCATTAAAAGGAGGTCCAAACGAGCTCGAGAGGAAGATTCAGAACCCGTGATAGTGTGCCTCCAGATTGGAAACTTATTGGTCCGCAAAATGTTGGTGGATACTAAAAGCGGCCTTTGACCGGATGGGTATAGACAAGAGCTTACTGATAAGGTCAAACACAACTCTAACCAGCTTCGACAGCAACACAACTTATGTTGATGGGATCCTTTGAGTCCCAACAACAGTCCGTGCAAATGACGAAGAGTTAACTAAAATCACGGACTGGAGGTTGGTCGATGCCCCTAGAACCTACTATGCCCTCCTGGGTAGAATTGGGGTCATGGACCTGAGAGCAAAAATTTCTCTGCTTAACTACAACATGATAATCCAAGTAGGAGATGCTTGGATCGTCCTAGATTGAGATAGACAACTTGCTGCAGAATGTTACCTTACTGAAGGTAATGACGAAAGCTCACCTGAGCTTGAAAAGGTGGAATGCATTAACCTCCTGAAAGAAGATGATAATCTCCGGATTCAGGCAGCTGCCAAGAGGGAGAAAGTATTCCTCAACTCAAAATTCCCTGAAAAATTGATCAAAATCGGGGAGTCATTGCCTTCCAAAGTGACCCAGAGCTGGTTGCTGATCAAGGTGATTCAGGTGCTGGGCAAGTTTTGGTTCCACAATCAGCTCCATGACGTTCAAAACGTTTGAAGAAGAGGACGTGAGCTGTCTGAAATACCGAATTGATGTCAGGCATGATTCCCTAGGTGACTGAAACAAGCTCGGATTGGGCTCAAATATGACTGGGTGACCCGAAACGGCCAAACAAACCAGGGATTTTCTACCCGTCAATTACCGACAAACTATGTTCCAGAATCTTCAAAGCTTGACGCAGGGTTCTCGAAGCATCGAAGAATACACGCTTGAGTTTTACCGGATGGTGGCGAGGAACCGATTGCACGAAACTCAAGAACAGCTCGTAGCTCGATATCTCCATGGGCAACGACCTGTTATTCATAGTGCTTTACAAGTCCATACCTTTAACACTATCATAGACGCGCAAAAAATGTCACAAGTTGGGAGAAGAGTCAACCGAGGGCCAGCGGCAGAAGTGTTGGATTTGGAAGAGGTTTTCCTCCTCCCCATGTTTCTCCGGCATGTAGCTCTTTAGCCCAAAATCAGTTCAGAAGAGGTAGCGTACAAGGGTCAGGTAATTCTCCGAATAAGTCTTCCACCAGTAATAAAGCTAATTTGAAGTGCCACAGATATTAGCAACTAGGGCACTATGCGAATGAGTATCCGAGGATAAGGTCGCAGTTACCGATTCAGGAGGGCACCGAAGAGGAATCTGAAGAATATGTTGGTGACAATGTATTTGAAGAGGAAGATACGTGTTATGTCGCACCTGAAGATATTCGGGGGGATAGCTTGGTTTTGAGGAGGATTTGTTTAGCGCCCAAAGCCAATGAAGATTAGAAGCGGAGAAACATCTTCACAACCCGATGCACAATTAAAGGGAAGGTTTGCCTTGTAATTATTGATACAAGGAGCTGTGAGAATGTAATCTCACAAGTAGCAGTGCAAAAGCATGAGTTGAAGACGGAACCTCATCTAATGCCTTACCGGTTGGGGTGGTTAAATAAAGATATCGAGGTCAGGGTTTCAGAGTGGTGCCAGGTGAAATTCTCGTTTAGACCGCAGTATTCTAGCACCATCTACTGTGATGTCGTCCCAATAGATGCCTCTCATTTGCTACTTGGCAAGCCATGGCAATGTGACAATCATGTGACGTATGATGGATTCACGCACTGTTATACTATCAACCTAGGGCCAAAGAAAGTGGTACTTCAGCCCATGCGAGAAAGAATGGTTGACAGTAAGAAGACAATTATCTGCCTGCCACATAAGGAATTCGAAGAAGAGGTAACTGAGTCCGAGTTTTGTTTTGCTTTAGTTACGACTGACTTGTTGACATCAGACAGCAGTGAGGCCGAGTTGGAGATTCCAAAACAAGTTCAAGAGTTGTTGACTGAATTTGCATACCTGTTGCCAGAAGAGTTACCGGCTGGGTTGCCTCCGTTGAGAGATATCCAGCATCAAATAGATCTAATGCCGGGTTCTATCCTTCCAAACAAAGCGCATTATCGAATATCCCCATAGCAACATAAGGAGCTGAAGCGACAAGTTATGGAGTTACTTGATAGAGGATTTATCCGGGAGAGCATCAATCCCTGTGCGATGCCTGCTTTGTTGGTACCAAAAAAGGATGGCATATGTAGGATGTGCGTGGATAGCCGAGCCATCAATCGTATTACGATCAAGTATCGATTTCTGATTCCATGATTAGATGACATGTTGGACTAACTAAGTGGAGCGACTATCTTTTCAAAGATAGACTCGAAAAGTGGCTACCATCAACTCTGAAGCAAACCTAGAGACGAGTGGAAGACGGCTTTCAAGATGAAGGATGGGCTCTTCGAGTGGCTGGTCATGCCTTTCGGTCTCACGAATGCGCCCAGCACATTCATGAGGGTCATGAATCAGGCACTACATCCTTTCCTCAATGATTTTGTGGTAGTTTACTTTGACGATATACTTGTGTATAGACGGGAGAAGGAAGAACATCTGCAGCACCTACGGTTAGTTTTGGATACATTGCGAGATCATAATTTGTTTGCCAATCGAAAGAAATGTAGTTGGATGGTTGACAGGATTGTATTCTTGGGGTATGTGGTTTCGACAAATGGGATTCAACCAGATGATGCTAAGATTCGGACGATCCGTGACTGACCAGTACCAAAGAATGCAACAGAGGTTTGGTCTTTTCTTGGATTAGCAAGTTTCTATCAGCGGTTTATCAAGGATTTCAGTGTGTTGATGGCACCCCTGACTGATCTTTACAATGCCAAGATGTTTGAATGGACAGAGGAGGCTCAAGAGGCATTTGATGTGATAAAGGAAAAGCTCACAAGTGCCCCAGTACTTGCCCTGCCAAATTTTGATAAGGTATTCGAAGTGGATTGTGATGCTTCGAAGGTGGGCATAGGAGCTGTTCTGAGCCAGGAGGGACCACCAGTAGCCTATTTAGGAGAAAAACTTGGAGGACCGAAGTTGAACTATTCAACTTATGATGTCGATTTCTATGCCATAGTCCGAGCTCTTCAACATTGGCTACATTATTTGATACAGCGGGAGTTTGAATTGTACTCTGACCAGCAGGCTTTGAAGTTACATCAGGGGTAGCATCGACTTAGTGATAGACATGCCAAGTGGGTGTCAGCGCTTCAGGAGTTCACATTCACCTTGAAACACAAGTCAGGCATTGAGTAGACGATGGTCGTTACTTAACATGATGCGGGTTATCACCTTGGGATTTGAGGGATTGAAAGAGCTGCTACGGGATGATGCGAATTTCGGTCCTATTGTGAAGGCCGTAGAGCAGCAGGAACGGTTTATGTATTCCTGATACATCGTTGAGATTATTGATTGTTCAGGAATTGCACTTGCAAGGGCACTTCGGCAAAGACAAGACAGCAAGCTTGATCAAGGAGAAAGTTTACTGGCCAGGAATTGACAAGAGTGCCCAAGGATTGCGTTAAGCGATGTCGAGTTTGTGAAGTGTCGAAAGGAGGGGGCATTAATCAGGGTCTTTATACACCTTTACCCATTCTGGATGAGCCATGGACAGATGTATCAATGGATTTCGTATTGGGTTTGCTGCAAGTGCAGAAGGGGTTTGACAGCATCATGGTCGTGGTGGATAAGTTCAGCAAGATGGCTATCTTCATCGCTTGCAAGAATTCCATGGATGTGAGCAAAATTGCCGACTTGTACTTTGGAGATGTGGTGCAGAGATTTGGGTTGCCAACTAGTATCCTGTCTGATCGGGAAAAGCAATTCATGAGCCACTTTTGGTGAGAGCTTTGGCAGTGCATGGAGGCTACTCTGAAGTTTAGCAGTCCATACCATCCATAGACGGAAGTGGTGAATCGCACCTTGGGGAACATGTTAAGGGCACAGGTTAAATCTTTTGGGACTTGGGATTCTGTACTTGCGAAGATTAAGTTTGAATTCAACTGCTCCGTGAACGGGTCCACCAAATTTCTCCTTTTCAAATTGTTTTGTGGCGAAATCCGAGGGTCCTCTCGACCTTGCTATTCCTGATCATAGTTCGGCTCCAAGGAAGGTGGAGGATCGTCTAGTCGATCTACAGTCCATTCATGCAACTGTCAAAGCAAACTTGGAGAAAGCTTATACTCAGTACAAGTTGCACGCGGACCAGACTAGGCAAGATGCCCAGTTTGAGGTAGGTGATCTGGTTTGGGTCACTCTGTCCAGAGAACGATATCTTGCTGGTGAGTATCATAAGCTCAAGGACCGAAAGGTAGGACCATGCCAAATCTTGGGGTAACTTGGCATCAATGCTTGCTGAGTCGAGTTACTGGACGAGTTCAGCATCTCCAATGTTTTTAGTGTGTAGCATCTCACGGCTTTCCATGGAGATAATCCAAGCTTGAGTACAAACTCCGTTCGGGGGGGGGGGGGGGAGCCTGATGCAGAGCTGGTTGTTGATCAAGGTGATTCAGGTGCCGGGCAAGTTTCGGTTCCACTATCAGCTCCACGAAGTTCAGAACATTTGAAGAAGAGGACGTGAGCTGTTTGAAACATCGAATTGATGTCAGGCACGATTCCCGAGGTGACTGAAACGAGCTTGGATTGGGCTCAAATCTGACTGGGTGATCCGGAACAGCCCAACGAACCAAAGTCACAGATGTACTGTGATGCAAGGCGTTTTTCGGCCATCTGGAGTCCTTTCGATGGAGTTTTGGGCAATTTTCTGTTTTCAGTGGCATTGTCATAATTTTATAGTTTTTCTGAGGGTTTTTCTGCAATTTCTTTACTTTTCGTTTCCGATTAGGGTTAGGCTTTGTTTTTGGCTTTAAGAATTGTTTCGACTGGTTGTTTTTCGACAGTTTTTGATGAATTAAAGTTGCCTCTTTTCGGCTTTGTGATTTTTCGACTACTTCGAAAATTTGTTTTTGCTTGATTTTAATTTTCGTCTTCTAACTATTTGTGTTGAAGTTTGATTAGAAGGAAAATTGGATTAGGTTCTTTTTCGTTTCTTGTTTTGCAAGTTTCTGAACAAGAACGAATCTTCAGATTTTGTTTCCAACTGCATCACAAAGTCAAAGGGAAACTTGTTGATTCCCTTCAAGAGTAATTGAAGGTCTTTGCCTAGTAACCCATCGACCTCGAAGGAGTGGACCGCAAAATCGTGGAACACAAGGTCAAGCTCAAACCAGGTTGAAGTCGGTAAAGTAGAAGAAAAGGACCTTCACCCCCAAGAGCAACGAGGTCGTAGCTCGAGAAGTCTTCTCAACCCAGAATGGGTAGCCAATCTAGTTGTGGTCCCAAAGAAAGAAAGGACATGGAGGATGTGTGTGGACTTCACCACACTTAACAATTGACGGACTCGTGTGCACTTTCGAGCATAGATCAGATGGCGGATTCTACAATTGGCTACCAGTGGTTATGCTTTTTGGATGCTTACAAGGGATACCGCCAAATCCCGATGGCTATTGAAGACTTGGAAAAGACCTCCTTCATGACAGAGGTCCAGGACATAGCTTAAAGAATGAAGGGGCAAAATTATAGTAAGCTATGCACAAGGTGTTCAAAAACCAGCTTGGGAGGAACATAGAGGTGTACATGTATGACTTAGTGATCAAGTCAAAGACCTGTAAAGATTTCATCGATGATATCAGGGAAACTTTCTAGACCTTGAAGGCTGCTCACATGAAGCTCAATCTAGAAAATTGCACCTTCGGAGTCTCAGCAGGTTAATTTCTGGGCTTCATGATCTTTGAAAGAGGCATTGATGCCAATGCAGACAAGATAAAAGCTTTGCTGGACATGGAACCCCCTAGAAACATCAAGGAGGTTCAGAGTTTAGCGGGGAAGATGGCAGCACTGGGACGCTTCATCAGCAAAATGGCAGACAAAGGAAAAAAATTCCATGATGTCATAAAAAAGCTGAAGGACTTCCAGTGGATTAAGGACTGTCAAGTAGCATTCATCAAGTTGAAGGACTTCCTGGGGCAGCCTCCTCAGCTTGTCTCCCCAAGGCCAAGAGAGCCAATCTTGATGTACCTTATTGCCATAGAGAAAGTAGTTAATCCAGTACTGTTGGTAGAGAGGTCAAGGTAACAGTTCCCTATTTATTATGACAATAGATTGCTCAGAGGTCCAGAAACTAGATATTCGGACCTCAAAAAGTTCTTGTACCTCATTATCATTACCTCGAGGAAATTAAAGCCATATTTTGAGGCATACCTAAAAAGAGTTTTAACGAATCTACCATTGAAACAAGCTCTAGCCAAGCCCGAGCTATTGGGAAGAACGATGAAGTGGTCCCTCAAGCTCTTGGTATATCAAATTCGATTTGAGCCAAGGAAGGTAATTAACGCTCAAGCACTCTTAGACTTCGTAGAGGAGTGCACAAGGGCTCCACTAGAGCTCACAAGCACCGGTGAAAGTAATGTCTGGACAATGTATACAGACGGTTCAAAAGAGAAAGAAAATTTAGGTGCGGGAATAGTAGTGATCAGCCCTGTGGGAGTGAGAATCCCTTACTCTGTGAAGTACAACTTCCCAACCTTGAATAATGAATCCGAGTATGAAGCTCTCTTAGTAGGTCTAAGGCTTATAAGAGCTCTCAAAGTGCAGAAATTGCACATTAAAACAAATTCGCAGGTCATAGCCAACCAGGTTGTTAGAGAATACGAAGCTTGAGAGAACAACGTGATCAGAAGAGTAAGGGATATCACATCCAGGCTTGTGCATTTCCTCATCAAGGAAATACCCATAAAGCAAAATGCAAAGGCAAATGCACTATCAAAAGTTTACTGAGACATAGTCGGGACCAATGCAGAGCTACTGGTGAAGCTATTGAACTCTCCAAGCATAAGCCAAGACGAGAGCTTGGTTATAGAGGATGAAGCAGGCTAGAGATATCCAATCTACAAATTCCTCAAAGATGGCAACCTCCTATAAGACCCAAAAGAAGGTTGCCAACTGCGAAGATGGGTACCTCACTATGTCCTAATAGGAGATGATGAGGTATATAGGAGGTCATATACTTGGCCATTGCCACAATGTCTAAGCCAAGGAGAGGGATAATATGTCATTGAGGAGGTACAAGGCTGAATATGTGGATCACACATAGGAGCAAAGATTGTCGCTAAGAAGATACTGAGAACAGGGTATTACTGGCCATCAATGGTTTCAGAATTGAGAAAAACATACAGAGATGCATGAGCTGCTAGTTGCATGGGAACAAGTCACGTGTGCCACTAGCGAGATATCAATCCATCAATACATCAGTAACATTTTGACATTTGGGGCATTGACATACTAGGACCCTCCATGAAAGGACTAGGAGGTGTTCAGTTCCTAATCGTTGCCGTGGAGTACTTCACCAGATGGGTTGAAGCAAACTAATGGAGGTCATCTCATCACCAAAAATCCAATCCTTTATCTGGAGAAACATAGTATGCGGTTTCGAGCTATAATTTTAGACAATGGCAGGTAGTTCGTTGGCGAACAGTTTAAAACATTTTATGAGAATTTGAACATCGAACAGAGGTTGACCTCTGTCGCTCATCCCCAGGCTAACAGACTCACCAAGGTCACAAACTGGACTATCCTGGAAGGACTCAAGAAAAGACTCACTAAGCTTGAGAAAGAAGATTGCAAAACTGCTTGGCCGAACGAGATTCCAAGCATTCTATGGGCATACAGAATAATGCCTAGAAAAGCAACTGGAGAAATGCCATTCAACTTATGCTTTGGTGCAGAAGCAGTGATGCCAGTCGAGGTCGTCATGAAGTCTTTAAAACTGTTTGAATTTAATTCAGTCTTAAACGAGGGGGAGAGAAGGGTAAACCTCGACCTCAGAAACAAAGCAATGGAAGCAAACAAAACCTACAAAAGCGGGTGACAAATTTTTTCAACAAAAGAGTGAAAACAAGACACATCACAGTTGGAGAAATGGTCCTCAAAAGGTCAAATGTTGGAAAACAAGGTCAACTGACCATGTTGCAAGAAATCTGGGATGGACCTTACATAGTCCAAGAAGTCCATAAAGGAGGGAGCTATAAGCTCGCTGATCTCGAAGGAAGATAAGTCCCGAGGCCTTGGAACATTTGCCACTTAAAGGCCAAAATCCAAAGGAGACAAGGCCAAATTGCCAATTTGCAGAGGGTCACAAAAACTCACAGCAGTATAAAGGGAAGAACCAAATTTGTCAATTTCTTTATCTGTCAGTTGCCGGTAAATCTCTCGATCAACTGACGGAGCGCACTCCTTTAGAAAATATTAAGAATCGGGCCATTAGAGCAGGGAGTCAGAGGCCTCCATTGCAAGGTCTGGGACCTACCTTGTAGCATCCTCTGCAGAATGAGCAACTATGGTAGCAGCTCCCAACCTCTTGAAAGTGTCTGCAACCTCCTTAGTGGTACAGCCCAGGAAGGTAGGTTCAGACTCCAAAGTCGTAGGAGCCTTTCCCTTAGCAGCAACACTCGGAGGAGCCCTCTTAGCTAGCTCAAGAGAGGGTGAAGAAGATGTAGAGGAGATCTTGGTAGACCTGTCAGAGGCTTTCATCCCAGCGGCCCTCGAACTCCATTTAGAGGCTCCCCTGGTCCTTTCTGCCACTACCTGCCTTTCTCTACCCCAGGGAGCAGGAATGTTGGCAGCAGAAGAAGCCGAGCTACTCCTCGACCTCCGCCAGAAGGAACCAGGGTGATTTCAGAATCATCAAAGATCCAAGTTGTGGCCCTCATATTTGTTCAGACATAGAAAAATAACAATTTTCAGTGCAAAACCACAAGCAGATAAAGGAAAAAATTAGTTAAATTTAGAAAAGCCACCTACCAGAAGGAGATATCCCAAAGTTCTCCTGATTGAAGGGAGGTTGAACTCTATCAGGCTCCCCAACCCAGCAGGGTAAAGGAAAGATTGAGGTCAGACTGGGGCAGTACACCCTACTTTGACCCCACCAGACCTAACCAAGTTTATTGAAAAAATCCCTATTTTGGACTTGGTTAGGGGATAAGCCCGGGAGCTTGTTAAAAAAAGAGCTGTTCAGGTTCCAGTCCGGGTAGGGTTCGGATCGGACTGAATTGCTTGGAAGATGAGTGAAGAAGAAGAGGTCCTTCCATTGGCCCATTGAGGACTGGAAAGGACTTGTTAGCTTATGCCGTGGGTTAAACTGAAGATACCGCTTGGAAGACTAGGAGGCCGAAGAGACACCGAGCTTGTAGAAAAGCCTAAAAAGTTCCAGGGAGACTGGAACCTTGTAAAGGTTTTAGGTCGCAATGAAGGCAACCACCAGCTAGAGAGAATTTGGGACAAGTTGAGCTAAGGGGAAACCCCAAAAGTGGGCAATGTCCAAGAATAGCTGATGGAGGAAAGGAAGGAGGATGCCCCCCCTGAGGTTAGATAGAAAAAGGACTATGTGTCCCTCAAGCCTACTGTAAGGGCTCTCGTCCTCCGTGACAGCGACTCTTGTGCCTCTACCCAGCCCCAACTCCCTACTGATATTAAAAATCTCAAAAGAGCTGAGAACAGAAGACAAAGAATAAGCCTCTGTTTCAGAAAGATCAAGGGTTTCGCTTCTCATAAGGGGAGCTCTGGCAAAAACCGGATGTGAATAAAAAACTACCTTCTCAAAATCTATGGAAGAATGGGAAGGAGCTGCCTCTCCAAGAGAAAGGGAAGGGGTACTAGGCTCAGAAGATGTTGAGATCGACATCTCCGGTTTTTTACTAAAAGAAACTCAAAAAGCTGAAACCTTTTCAAAGGGAAAGAGAAGAAAACTCACTCAGTGAAATCCTGGAAGGTGAAGAGGAGAGTTGCCCTGGGTAACCGGTTGCTCAAGCAGAAAAAGAAGGAAAACCTAAGGCGGGAAGCTCTGCAAATTTAAGCAAGCAACAAATAAAATTTAGGTAAATCCTAAAAATTCTAAGACTCTTAATTTATATGGAAGGAGTCTCGTGGGCTCCAGTTTGGGGCAACCTCCTAAACCCGGAACGAGTCAGCTCTTCATCTGAAGTCAAAGCACCGTGACTTTCCAAAAACTGAGTGGGGATGACTTTCAAAAACTAGAAATTCTTCTGTTCTCTCCAAAGTTGAAGCAACGCAAACCTCCACATCAAGACTGAACGATTCAGTTCTCCAAGAAGCCAAAAGGACATGTCTCCTTCAAGATATAGCCGTTACAGAATGAAGCAGCACGACCCCTCAAGGTCACGGCATAAAGATGGTAATCCTTAATACCTGAAGGTCAAGCTCGTGAGCAGCTACAAGAAATATCTCGATCTCTCAAGGGTCGCAACCTAGAGATGGCAATCACTAATGCTTGAAGGTAAGGTCCCCGACCTAAAGATGGTGACTCCTAATGCCTGAAGGTCATACTCACGACCTAGAAATGGTAATTTCTAATACCTAAAAGTCAGAATAGCGAGTCCTGAGGTACGAGTGGGCAAGAACCTCCTACCACCGACCTCCAAATGAGCACAACAGAGGCCTCACTAGACCACAAACTTCGACCTGGTAAGACCAAGTGTTCGCAACTCCGCTTGAGGTCGAGAAATTGAAAAGCCAACCTGCAACTCTCTACTAGAGGCGTGAATTTAAAGGTACCCCAAAGCTAGCCGTTACAAGGAATCGATGAACCCGTTAGCGGCTATGACTTGAAGATGGTAATTTAGGCACCACGACCTCCAAGCTCGCTGGGCCTAAAGTAGGGTAATGATGGGGGAAACGGGTACGACCCGGACAAGTCAACGCAAACGGACAAGACCCGAACAAAAGTCAACCCTAATGGGCTCAAGGCTCCAACCCTCAATACCTGAAAGTCAGACCTGCTGAAGTCAACAAGGATAGGTGGGCAACGATCTACTACCACTGACCTCCAAGGTCATCGACCTCTTAAGTCGGCTCAATAGAGGCACCACCAGACCTTGCCCCACAACTTGGGAACTCCCAACTCGTCTCATACATCTTCCGTGTCACGACTAGATGTGCGTGACACTTCATTGCATAAACGATTAGTTTCCTTGCTTCTGCAAAATATTCACTGGGAGAAATCAAACACATGCGATCGAAAAAAATATATATCTTAAAGAACAAATGCATATGGGATCTACAAGGGGAAACAGACACCAACGTACAATTTGCCCAATAAAAAGGAGAACAAGAAGCCACCCGCAATAAACTTTCAATGATCAAAATGTCCGGATGACCAGAGAATGTGTCACGTACTTCATTAGTTTTTTTCTCCCCCTTCTTCATTTTCCCTTTCTTCTTCTTTGCCAGCTGACGTTTTGATTTTCCCATTTCCAGTGCATTCTGGTTGCCTATGGTTGCCTAAGAACAATTGCCTAAGAAGTCTTTAAATGTGGGTGGAGAACAGCCGGAAAACATCTGTGTACTTATTGGATGGATGCTTCATAATATTTACCATTCCATATGAATATTGATAAAAAATGATGTCGGTTTTCGTTATAGAATATAAATTATTTATTTATCTTTAGGGGTTTAGGGTTCATTCGAAAAGGATTGGATTATTTGTGTTGTCTTCCCATTGTGAAAGGTTTAGATGTCCAAATGTTAATCGATGAACTTTATGGATGACCAAAGATGGAAAATGTTGTTCTAGACTAATCATATACAAAGTAGTATATAATGATGTAATTATCTTACTAAAGTAATATATTTTTTGGTATTAAATGATAACTAAACTAATCAATGTTTTTAATCTCGATATTAAGTAAACTCGCTTGAGATCTCGCAAACTGACACATGAAAAGTTGAAAAAGAATGAAGTTAAATTGATTTGTGCAAGTCGAAGATGAAGATACCTATATTTATGAATTTATAGATGATTTTAAATTAAAATAATATTATTAATATAATTGTATATAATCTAATTACACTTTGAAAAAAGAAAAGATCCGTTGAATTAGGAATATTCATTATATTAAATTGTTCATAAATATATATATATATATATTTATATATATTTGTATTTGGTTATATCTATTTAAAAATGTCAGTTCCAGACTATATAATTCATTTATGCTAAGGTTTCTTATTTAAAAAAATGAAAAACAAATCTTTTGGATCATTATGAATTAAATTAAAAAGATTAATAAATTTTTCTTTTTTCTAGTTTTATTTATTTTAAATTTTTTTCGAAAAGAAAAAGTTCTCTTTGTTACTCATTTGTTTCCAAGAGACAATGATAATAATATTTATCTTGCAAGGTTAAATTAAATAAACTAAATTAAATTGAATAATCAAAGTAACTCTTTCAAATTTAAAAGAAAGAAAATTTCTTAAATTGTGATTTATGTAGAAAATTTGTTAATATTCTTAGAATAAAAACAATTCAAAGATGGTATCAAATAAAAAAAATTAGAAAAATATATAAATATCAATTATAAACAATGAATAAGACCAATTAACTTAATATTATCATAAAGAGGGACGTCCATATAAGGCAATCTTAACAAATTGAAAGTCCAGCGGATGGAGCACAAGAGTGAACTCTAGGTCACCCCTAAACCGCAATGATAGAATCCTGAGAAGAAAGGAAACAAGTCACCTGAGTGGGCTCTTGTCCAGGGAAGAGCTCTGATACCTAAATTAGTATTCTGAGAGTAATCTCGTGTAATTAATTCCCAAAAAGACCGTCCTTATGTGTAGATTGTTTACCATATTATTATATATTGAGAAGAAACTAATGACCTCTTAGATTAGAGCTCTTCTATTACGTGACAGTAGGCATTTAGAATAATCGTGAGATCATATCGAATCCCGACAATTGCTCCTAGAATGGTGGAGTTTCCCTTGGTAGGGATATCTTGCCATTCATGTCTCTGTCGAGAGCTACGAGCTCACTAATTGACCTCTAGACCAACTTCGCTTCCTGCGCGTGGTCGTCAATTGTCTCAATCATCTCTTTTGGGAGGTCAGTCCGAGTGATCGTAGGCTCATAGGAGATGTTAGGAGTCATGCACAATTAGTCGTGGCATGAAAGATGTATGAGACAGATTGGACCTTACCAGATCAAAGGTCGAGGTCTTGGTAAGAACTCTCCTGAACTCATTTAGGAAGTCTATGAACTCAAAGGTTGGTGGCAATAGGCCCACCTATCCTTGTTTGTCTTTGTGAGTCTAACTTTTAGGTATCCAGGGTTAGGGCCTTGAGCCCATTTGGGTTGACTTCTGCTCGAGTCATGTCAGTTTAAGTTTGACTTGTCTGAGTCGTACCCGTTTCTCCCATCATTACCCCCTTTTAGGCCCAGTGAACTCAAAAGTCATGGGGCCTAAATTACCATCTTAAAGTCGTTACCCCTGAAGGGTCGTGCCGTTTCATTCTGCAACTGCTATTTTTGGATTTTTGGAAGAAACATGCCTCTTTAATTTTGGGAAGATAACTTGTCTAGTTCTAGAAAGCTGACTCGTTTAAATTTGGAAAGTCGTCCTGTTTCCATTTTGGAAGGTCACTCAGTTCAACTTTTTGGAAAGTTGCCCAGTTTTAGCTTTGAAAGGTTGCTCCGTTCAGTAGCCCAAGAGACTCCTTATATTAGAAGTCTTCAAATTTTAGGATTTACCTAAACTTTCTCTTTGCTTGCAAGAATTTGATTTTTCCGTATCTCCCTCTTGCAATACTTCCTGTTCCCTTTAGCTCTTGTCCTCTTCCGCTAGAGTTAGATCATTAGTCCAGGCCAACTTCCTTCTTCATACTTTCAAGGAATTTACCGAGTGAGTTCTCTCTTCTTTCTCTCTTTTACATAAAAATTTTGTCTTTTCCTCGAATCCGAGATGTCTACTGTGTCACCCACCATATCTTTTGCATCTAATACACCTTCTTTCCACTCAGGAGAGGTAGCTCCCTCCCATTCTCCTGGTGATTTGGAGAATGGGGTTTTCTACTCCCCCCTGATTTCTGTCAAATGTCCATATGTCAAAAGCCAGGTCTATGACCTTTCTGAGGTAGAAGCTTACTCTGTTTAGTCGCAAGGTGGGGGCTGGAGAAGGGCAGCATAGTCACCGCTGTGAATGGGTGAACGCCCTTACAACAGACGTAATGGATGCATAGCAAATACATTTCTAGCCTCGGGGGGGGTATCCTTCTGCCCTTCCTGCATCCTTTGTTTATGGACATTGCTTATTTCTGGGGTTTCCCCTTGCTCAACTCATCCCCAATTCAATCTAGCTCGTGGTCGCTTTCTTTGCGACCTGCCATCTTTACAGAGTTCAAGTTTCTTTGGAGCTCTTTAGGAGCCTTTTTCAGTTAGGTGTCTCCTTAGCAACCAAAAATGCCTCCAAAATTGTACCTCCAATTCAATCCTATGTATAAATTAGTTGGCCCATTTCAGTAGTTGGTAGGGGAATGGAAAAGCCTTTTCTTCTATTCCCGTCTCCCAAACCATTTAGTTTTGTCTGAGCCTTATTCGGACTGGAATCTGCATCGCTCTCTGTTCAATGAGCTTCCTGTCCTGTCCAATGAGCAGATAAAGCATAGGGACGTCCTGATGCTAATGTCAAGGTTAGGTGTTCCTCCCCAATCTGGCCTGAAACCTTCCTTCGCCTTGCTAGACTAGGGAGCCCAGTGGAGCATGACCTCCCCTCAATCAGGGAAGCCATAGGGATTCCCCCCTCTGGTAGGGAGTTTTCTTGCCTTTGTTTACTTATTTGTTTTCTTGTTGATTTGTTATTGTGGGCTAAAAATTCTCTTTTTGTTTTGTCTTGACAATAATAAGCTTGGCTGGTGAAGTCTGCTGGTCCCCAGACCTCTGCTGGAGGAGCTAGTGGTTCCTCTGCCACCGCCGCCCCTACTATTGCTCCTAAGATTCCTATTCCCCAAGCCAAGAGGAAAGAGGTGGCAATAGCTGATAGAACTCGAACTGCCTGAAGAGGGGGGCCGAGGTCGTTGCCTTACGGACCTCCTAGAGGCCTATCAAGATCAACTTTTCCTCCTTCTCCACTTCCTCTCAATAGACTAAGAAAACCCCTACGAGCTCCTCTAGGAAGGGGAATGCACCTGTGACCTCGAGGTCAAGGCTAGAATTCCATGGTTGTGAGGCCGAGGAGGTCGCCACCACATTTAAAAGGCTGGGGGATGCTGCCCTGGCCACATTTGCTGCTAAGGGGACCTCGACGTAGGTCCCTGACCTCACCTTGGAGTCCTCTGACTCCCTCCTCCAGACTTCTCATCCTCAATCCTTCCTTGTGGAATACGTGTCTCCAATTGAATGGGAGACATCTCGGCAACTCACTGACCAGGAGCTAGCCCATTTCACCTCTTCTCTCCACACCAGAGTAAGTCTTTCTCTCATTTCGGCAGCTTGACTTGTTTTAAAAATTTTTTTATTTTTTAGTACTAACCTCTTTTGTTTTTGGTTGTAGAGGAGAAAGAGAGAAAAGATCAAGAATCCTCCACCCAGGTTGCTGAACTGCTGGATGATAAGGTTCAATTGACTAAGGAGGTTGCGAAGGCCAAGGCTGCTGCCGAGAATTCCAAGAGCCATGCGGTCAAGCCATGTCATCAACCTTAGAGGAGGCTAATAAGAAGAAGAAAGAGCTACTCGAGCACAACAACCAACGGAGGGGGGGCATTCTTGATCTCAAGGCTCAGTTGGAGACCTTCAACCCCCTTTGCGATGAAGAGGCCAATTTGTCCTTGGACAAGCTTGAAGGTATACCTACATTCAGAGACTCAGTAGCGGGCCTTCTTTGTCTTCAGCTCCTCGATCTCTATGTGGAGGTCGTGGACAAGCTTTGGGAGCTCAACGGGGACACCAAATGTCCACGAGGCTTTGTACCAACCAAATGCTGCAGGTCCTCTCCCCTGGAAAATGGACGAACCCGTACCAACCTCAGAGGAAGATGTGGCTACAGCAAAGGTTCTAGCTGAGGTTGGCCTAGCCGATGAATTCCCTTTTGGAAAAGGGAAAAAGCTCATGAAGGCAGCCCCTAAGATCAAGGTCGTGGGAACCGAGGTCCTAGACGTTACCCTAACAGCCTATTCCCCTCCTGAAGGTATAACACCTAGACATAGAGATTTGATTACTCAGTATTTAACCCATCTCCTTCAGACCCGTTTTGGAGAAGGGACTCGACCTTTTCCAAGTTATTTGTTTATCTCCTTCGATCTGACCATATTGCTGACTGTTTTGCAGGTCCCTTAAGTGGTCCTGGCCGAATAGTGATGCCTGAGGAGGACGAGGATGATGATGATGAGCCTCTCATTTAGAGGCCACAAAGGAACAACCCTAGGAAGACTTTGTAATAGCACAAGGTCTCCCAGCTTTTCTTTCCTTGGTATTTGCAGCACCACGTACCTTTTGCTTTCAAATTGCATATTTTAGATTTTTGTTTGTGCCCTCTTTTTTTTTTATAACAACTTTATTTTTTCTCAAGTATCTTGCTCTCGCATTTATATTCTAAACTCACATAATGAACTAAGTTTTCTTCAGCACTAAGGCAATCAAGATAGAAATAACATCTCCATGAGCTCTAAAACACCTATCTTTTATTTGTGCCTTGTTCAAACTAAGCCAAAGAGGTCACTGCGGCCATCTTGCATTTCAGTGAAGTCCTTTCAAATAGTTTCTGTGGCTTGCGAGGTCTATAAAGTTTGAGCAGCTTTAACCAGAGAATTTCTTTAGATGGCAAATGTTCCAAGGTCTTAGGAGTTGTCTTCCTTAGAGATCAGCGAGCTTATAGCCCCCTCCTTTATGGACTTCTTGGACTATATAAGGTCTTTCCTAGCTTTCTTGTAGCTTGGTTGGTTGTCCTTATTTTAGAACATGTGACCTTTGCAAGACCATTTCTCCAACTGTGAAATTCTTTTCTTTCACTCTTTTATTGAAAAAGTAACTTGCCTTTTGTAGACTTTATTAGCCTCCATTGCTTTGCTTTTGACCTCTATATTCGATTAATCTTAAGGACTTCATTCCAACCTCTACTGGCATTATTGCCTCTGTACTAAAGCATAGGTTGAATGGTATTTCTCCAATAGCAGTTCTAGGTGTTGTTTTGTATGCCCATAAAATGCTTGGAATTTCATTTGGCCAAGCAGGTTTGCGACCTTCTTTCTGGAGCTCCATGAGCCTTTTTTTGAGTCCTTCTAGAATAGTTCTGTTTGTGACCTCAGCTAGTCCATTAGCTTGGGCATAGGCTACAAAGGTCAGTTTATGTTCAATGTTTAAATTTTCTCTTAAAGTTTTGAATGGGTCGCCAATGAATTGCAGTCCATTGTTTGAGATTATAGCTTGAGGGATCCCAAACCTGCACACGATGTTCCTCCATACAAAAGATTGGACTTTTGGCAATGAAATTATTGCCATTGGCTCAGCTTCAACCCACCTGGTGAAGTACTCCACGGCAACAATTAGGTACTGAACACTCCCCACACCTTTCAGGAAAGGTCCTAGAATGTCAATACCCCAAATATCAAAAGATACTGATGCGTGAATGGATTGATACCTTTCTGGCGACACATGTGATTTGTTTCCATGTAGCTGGCAGTTCGTGCATTTTTGTATGGTTTTCTCAATGTCTGAAACCATTGAGGGCCAATAGTATCCCGTCCTTAGTATTTTCATGGCTATGGTTTTTGCGCCTATGTACCATCCACATATTCCACTATGCACCTCTGCGATGACATACAGTCCCTCTCCCTGGCTTAAGAATTTGAGTAACGGCCAGGTATATGACCTCCTGTATACCTTGTCATCTCTTATTAGGAGGTAGCTAGGTGTCCATTTTCGTACTTACCGAGCTTCTTTAGGGTCTTGCGGAAGGTCGCCATTCTTGAGGAATTTGTAGATTGGACATCTCCAGTCTGCCTAATCCTCTATAACCTTGTTCTTGTCTTGGTTTACGTTAGGAGATTATAATTGTTCCACCAGTAGTTCTGCATTTGTCCCGGCTATCTCTCGGCATGGATAGTGCGTCTGCCTCTGCATGTTGCTCTCTGGGTATTTGATCTATGAGGAAATGCTCAAGTTTAGATGTGATATCCCTTACTCTTTTGAGATATTTGATCATGTTGTCCTCTCTAGCTTCGTATTCTCCAGCAACTTGGTTAGCTATAACTTGTGAATCAGTTTTAAAGTGCAATTTCTGCACTTTGAGAGCTCTTATAAATCTTAGAAATGCTAAGAGAGCTTCATATTCGGATTCGTTATTCAAGGTTGGAAAGTTGTGCTTCATAGAGTAAGATTCTCACTCCCTCAGGGCTGATCAGTATTATTCCTGCACCTGAATTTTCCTTTTCCGTGTAGCCATCTGTATACATGGTCGAGACATTATCTTCACAAGTGCTTGTGAGTTCCAGAGGAGCTCTTGTGCATTATTCTACAAATTCTAAGAGAGATTGAGCTTTGATTGCTTTTCTTGGCTCAAATTCAATTGGATATTATGAGAGCTCGAAAGACCACTTTATTGTGCTGCCCAATAGCTCGGGTTTGACTAGAGCTTGTTTTAGTGGTAAATTGGTTAACACTCTATCGGGTAAGCTTCAAAATATGGCTTTAGCTTCCTTGAGGTAATAACAATGCAGTACAAAAAAATTTCGAGGCCTCAATTTCTAATTTCAGGACCTCGGAGCAAACGACTTACATAATAAATGGGAAATTGTGACCAGTAGCACCAAGCTGAATGCTTTTTCTGTTGCAGTAAGGTACATCATAATTTCTTCTCCTGGCCTCAAAGAGATGAGCTGATCAGGCTTTCCTAGGAAATCTTTCGGCTTCCCAAAAGCCATTTGGCAATCTTCATTCCA
The DNA here is from genome assembly GCA_028571225.1 of Parsonsia alboflavescens. NCBI lineage: Eukaryota > Viridiplantae > Streptophyta > Magnoliopsida > Gentianales > Apocynaceae > Parsonsia > Parsonsia alboflavescens. The sequence goes on from JAOXNR010001115.1 coordinate 38,343, forward strand.
CTAGAAGTCCTTTGGCATTTTTATGACATCATAGAATTTTTCTCCTTTGTTTGCCATTTTGTTGATGAAGCACCCCAGTGCTGCCATCTTCCCCATTAGACTCTGAACCTCTTTGATATTTCGTGGGGGTTCCATGTCTAACGGCGTTTTTATTTGTTCGGGTTGGCTTCAATGCCTTGCTCCGATATCGTGAAGCCTTATTGATACTCCAAAGGTGAATTTTTCAAGGTTGAGCTTCATGTGGGCAGCCTTCAGGGTCTGGAAAGTCTCCCTGATATCCTCAATAAAGTCTTCGGAGGTCTTGGACTTGATCACAATGTCATCCATGCAAACCTCAATGTTCCTCCCTCGCTGGTTCTTGAACACCTTGTGCATAGCTCGCTAAAATTCTACCCTTGCATTCTTCAAGCCAAAAGGCATTTTGGTATAGCAGTAGGTTCCGACCTCTATGATGAACGAGGTCTTTTCCATGTCTTCCATCGCCATTGCGATTTGGTGGTACCCCTTATATGCATCCAGGAAGCACAGCCATTGGTATCCGGTTGTCGAATCCACCATTTGATCAATGCTTAGGGGAGGGTAGGAATCCTTTTGGCAGTATTTGTTTAAGGTGGTAAAATCACTCATATTCTGCAAGTCCCTTCTTTCGTTGGTACGACCACTAGGTTAGCCAACCATTTTGGGTATACCATCTCTTTCAAGATTCCTACGGCAAGAAGAGCTTGGACTTCTCGAGCTGTGACCTCGTTTCTCTCAGGGGCAAATTTCCTCTTCTTCTGCTTCACTGGCTTGAACCCTGGTTTGATTCCAACCTTGTGTTGGGCAATCTTTCAGTCCGCCCCCTCGAGGTCGTTAGGTTACCAGGCGAAGACCTTCAGGTATTCTTGAAAGGAGTTCATGAGCTTCAATTAATTTTAGGAGGTAATAGCTCACCTATTTTTATCCTTTTCTCAGGGAATTTCGAGGTAATAGCTCACGTTTTCTATTTTGCTTGCTGGCTAAATTCTAAAATCATCAGTCCTTTTTAGGAGGTCAATGCAATCTTCCTGCTTGAGCTCTCCTCACTACCTTCGACGAGGTAACATTCCACAGCGAGCTATCTGTCTCCTTCTAGGACTATGTAGGCATCTCCAACCTAGATCTTCATGCTATAGTTCAACAAAGAAATTTCTGCTCTCATGCCCATGACTCCCCTTCTGCCCAAGATTGCATTGTAGATTCCAGGGGCATCGACCACTATCCAATCCATGACCTCAGTGACCTCCCTGCCACTTACGCGGACGGAAGTTGGGACTCGAAGAATCTCATTTGCGTAGGTTGTACTGCCACTTTCGAGTGAGGTCTGAGGGCTTTTTGGGCTCCCTTTGTTGTTTTTTCCAGTGGTTGAAGCAACACCAAGAATCTTCTTCTGGACTGCTATTTCTTCAGTCTTTATCAATTTTTCTAGGAGCTATTGTAGCTCCTTTATGGTTTTTACTAGCTCCTCTACCAATCTGAGTGCCACATAAACCCCTTGCAGTCCTTGGTTGAAGGTAATGTTGTAGATGGCATCATTTTTTTGCTCGATCTCTACTGCCTCATCATTGAAGCGACTGTAGTAGCTTCTTGTGCTCTCTTTTGTTTGATGTTGAAGAGGTCATTGATGTCCTTTTCACATCTCTTGCTACTCTGATAATTTTTCAGGAACAACTCCGTGAGCTATGTCCAGCTTGAGATGCTTGCTTATGGGATGCCTTTATACTAGGTTGGGCCTTCTTGGTCAATGTAGACCAAAAGGCTCTGCATTTGACTTGGTCAAGATACTCGAACATCTCCATGTAGGACACATATTCATCTATGTGTTGCAGTGGTTCCCCCGTGCCATCATATTTTGCCTCCGCTTGTGGGGTTTTAAACCCTAGTGACATTTAAGCAACCCGGATACTGTGGACAAATGGCGAGGGCTCTGAAAGGTCCACATTGCTTTGTATCTCATGTTCTCCGTTTCTTTCATGGTCAGTTGGGGAAGTCGCTTTCCTCAATGGATTAGGGCTACCCCTCAAGCATCATTGCCTGTCCTTTCGATCAGCCTTCGATGAGGGGGTATCCTTTCTCCAAGAGGAGTTCACAACAAGCTCCCCTACTCTTCAAGACCAGCATCCTGTATTTGACCTCGTGATATGGCTGCTCAGTTGAGAATGTCTCGTAGGTCATAATCCCTTCCGTTTCTTAGGGTTTCTCTGAGTTCAGTCAAAGGCTAGATTCCTCCCTCCCCC
>JAOXNR010001116.1:0-10290 GCA_028571225.1 Parsonsia alboflavescens
CTGAATGTAACAGACCTTTTGAATCATTAAATAACAGATCTGGTTCTTTTCTTGTTTTTGTTAAAAGCTTTTGCTGTGGGTTTTATTTTGGTATTATCTTCCTCTTTTCTAACAATTTTTTCCTTGATCATTTATTTGAGGAAAATGGGCAGTCTTCCATGTATATATGGATACTGTGTACTGGTTGGTGGGAAAGTCGTGCACCGGTGAACCCAGATGCCGTTATAGTGATTAGTTTCTTAGGTATTAGCCTTATTGGTGGCTTTGTGTATATCAAAAGAGTCAAATCATCTAGATCCCAAAGAGGGAACTCACTTAGAGTATAGACTTGGATGAAATTGGGAAAATATTAGCTTCTGCCGGGCTTTGGAACTTTGGGAGGGTGATAGTAAAAATGAATTTGATCGTAATCACTGAAATTTGACACAGACGAAAAGCACCAAGTTTGGATTCCGATGGAGAAGACGAAACGCTAGGTGTTGGGTTGGGGATTTGGGATGGGATTTACCTCATTGTTAAAGAAAAAAAGAAACCGATGGAATATAAATGGGGTGTTGGTAGATCATAAAATAGATAAAGTAAAATATAAATAGTTTTGATAGAAATGTCCTTCTCCGGTGATCGAAAAATGTTATAAAATTTAATTTCCGATTGTAATAACTGATTGTATAAAAAAAAAATGTTGAAGGACGAAAATATCAAAAAAACCTCATGGATAAAAGTCACAATTTATAAAAAGTTAATGGATAAAAAATTGCCAATCTTCCAAAATAAAACTTACTTTCCGATAAATATGTCTCAGAAAAGAATTATGTTGATTTCTCTTTACACATATAATCAATGTATCATGGCACAAGTATATCCTCAAAAGATTATTCCTTTTCTGACATAACATAAGTGAGTCAACGAAAGTCATTTTTTATTTTTTAACCTTTTGTTATCAAGCGAAAAAAGGAGGGAAAAAAAAAGATTTTTGAGATTGACAAATTTTTTTTTATCTTAAAAACCTTCATTCTGGTAATGCAATTAATGGGGTGCGGATTAACCGAATCGGGTTGCCGGGCTTGTGGATCAGACACCTAACTCAAGAAACCAGGTCAAACAATGAGCCAGTCAGGTAGCATTCCACCTAGGCCTAGTCGCAGGACACCTCAGGACACCTCAAGCCTGCAAGTCCATATTACTTTTGCTTAGTTGGACTTTGAGTCCTTGGATTCACACACTATAATTTTAGTCCAACTCTTTACAATATCTTTTCTTATCATGTTGGATCTTAAAAGATTTCACTGAAATTTGATTTCTTGTTATGAAATGTTAAAGTGTTACAGAGATAAGAACTATATATACTTCCAAAACCTAAACAAACCTAAGAATTCAATCATAAGGTTTGAGAACTTAATTATCCTTAATACATAAAGAAAGTAACATGATGACACCAAGAAAGACATCAAATTTAGACCCAAAATTTAGTCTAGCAGCACCAGGAAACTGTATCGGTGATAGACCCAGTTATTCTCTGCCTTGGGAAGCAATTTGACATACGCTTGAAGACTAGACTGGTCATTGCACCTATTCGTCTTGGGTTTCCTCAAAATGGTTTGTTTTCAACCTTCCTTTTTTTTTTTTTTTTTGCCTTCTTTGATATTTTCTTCTGCGCTTGTATTGGCTTGATTTTGGGTTCATCAGATATGTTTTTCAAGTCATCTTCACTCATTTTAAGTCTATACCTGAAGTATTGAAGAAAAACTTCCATGCATTTGCAAGAACACCTCTAAAGAAAGCCTCAAGTTCATCCATTCTTTGAACTATTTCCAAAAAATCTTTCTTCAACTTTGAAGTACCATTCTTCATCCTTGAAATTTCAGCTTTGCATTTGAAATACAAGTCCATCAACTTGAATTTCATTGCATAATACATATCTTCCTTTAAGCCATCACTTGAAAAGTTATCTCTACAAAGCCTCCATGACATGAAGTGTCATTCCTTGTAAACCTACTTTCATCCATAAATCTCATCTTCATTGAAATCCTCCATTAATGGATTCCAAGATGGTTCACCAATGCTATAATTACTCCTTGATATCCATCAATCTAGGATGCGAAGTAACTCAACTTCAAGAAGGTACCGTCCTGGACAAGTTGTGATCAACACTTGAAAGGCTGGCTGAAGCTCTGGAAACTGTAGGGAGGTAACAAGCCAAAAATCTTTCCTCCATCCAGACTCCCTTATATCTTGTTAGGATTACAAGCCAAGTAAACATGAGAAGAGTGATCTATAGAAGCAGGAGGAGAGCCTCACCAACCCCTTGGTCACAAATATCTGGATCAAGAGACTTGTGTCATCAAATTGATGAAAGAAAGAGGAGAAGGATGGAGCCACCAGTCCTAGAGACTTGATCTCAAGAAATGTCTATTGAATGATCCTCAACTCATGAGTTTACTAGAAGGAGATAGCCAAGGAAGCTAGCCCAATGATGAGACGTTGTCTAGGGAAAAATCACTAAAAGGTGATGGGAGATCTAGATTTGGGAGCGGATTTGCTAGAGAAATGCCCCTTTATAGATGAGATCCACCTGAAGAGATTGCCATTAGGGTTCCATCCACCCAGATAGCAGCAGAATATGATGTAACCAGTAAGCCACAACTTCACATTGACGAATGCATCTCTTATACGAAGATATTCGAGTATCTGGATCATGTAAACTGTAGAGCTTTTTGTTGTACTTTGACAAAGAAGGTCTAGTCTTGGTTTAAGAATTTGCCTCTAAATAGCATATCCTGCTTGAGTCAGCTAAGGGACCTTTTCCTCAAATCAAGCAGTACCATATACGTTTCAATGAAGAAGAGGTCAAAATTGATCAAAAGAATGATGTCAAGCAATCTGTTAAAGAATGGTTATCAAATGATGTCTAATGTTCCACAAGCTTTTGCAATTGGAAGTCTTATGTTGTGCTCAAGATTAGACATCGCAGGTGTTGAAAGTAGTACTAGAAAGTTCCAATCTAATATGGCTCCAGGACATTAGGCTGTTGTAAAGGCCATATTTTGGTGCTTGAATAGAACTAAAGATGTGGTATTGATTTGAGAGTCAACTGCTTCACATATTCTAATTTCAATTAGATGTGGATGATAGAAAGTCTATCTCTAGATTTATCTTTACTTGCCATGGAGAAGCAGTAAGCTGGAAAAATTTCGAACAAACCACCACTGTGGATTCCACTACCAAGGCCAAGTTTGTTTGATGCATCTAATGTTGCAAAGGAAGCTTTTGGATAAGGTAGTTCGTCACAAAACTAGGAGTGGTTCTTGCCACTGAATCAGCAGTACCTCTATACTACGACAACAATGGTGTTATAGCACAAGCAAGGGAACCAAGGTCTCACCAAAAGGACTAACAAATTGAGCTCTGCTTCCACCTTATTTGAGAAATCATCGGGAGAGGTGACATCACCTTGCAGAAAATAGCATCAGTTGAGAATTTGGCAAATCCATTTATAAAGCCTATGTTATAGAATCAGTTAAGTTGTTATTAAACTGTTATTTTTTTTCCTTTATTCATTGTCTTCCCATGTTCTTAATTATCTATTAAGAGATATTACTCATATAATTAAAACTTATTATGATATTATCTCTTTATATGAATAATTTAAGTAGGTGTTCCTGATTGTTGAATTATTCTTTGGGCAAGAATAATTCGTTAAGATTAGCTTTTGTTTATTTTCTATGATTTGTGTGGCAATACTAATAGATTACAATATGGACAATCACATTCCATTTAAGAATAAACATGACAAGTATTTGTGGAGAGAAATTATTTGAATATGTGACATATTAATTAATGATATAATGTCATTCATTAATTGGTTGTAATTGTGCATTTGGTTATTTGGAATTTCCTATTACTATATTGACATAGTTCATTAAATGTCAAGATAATATGTATGAAATTATGCATTAGCAAGTGACGAGTTCCGTTACTTTATATTTAAATCAGGGAAATATAATATTTAATACGTATTCTATTTTTCTTGATTATAAAGTTCTTGACCAAGATAGTTATAGAGAAAATGTTTCTCAATTAGTTAAGTAGTTAAATAGAATTAGACATATGATTAAGTAAATGAGATTTCTTTATAAGAACATAAATGGAGAAATTAAGTGCACGGTAATTATAATGAGGTTCTAATGACGAGGAATTAATCCTTCATTATTTATTAGATAGTCCTGACATGTTACTAGATACCACTCATGACTTATGAAAGCTTAAATATACTTTATGAGATTATTTAAGTTAGAATTGTCTAATTAATATTAAAGAGTTAATAATAATTTCCATTGCCAGTAATTAATGAACCTAAAAAGTCATACACATTAGCATCAAAGCTCACAATGTTATTGGACCTTTTATCTTGATTAAAAGCTTACAATTATTAAGTCTTCTTAACAAGCAAATGCAGAATGATTCAAGATCTTACGGTGATTAATTTTTTTCAAGAGGGTGATATCTTGGCCATAATTTCTTCCTCTGTCATTCCATCCCCTAAATTTTCCATAGATTCTTCACGTTCCAGAAGATCCTGAGATCAATAATTGCTTAACCATTAACATTTTATGCGAAATAATTTCATATACTGAGGTGAACAAGATTGAATATTACATCATGAAAAAATTGGAAATAACCTCATAACCCATATCTTCTATATATAGATGCATATCATCAAACTTGTCATCCTTCATTTCTTCAAGCATCAGATCATCATTGTGACAATTACTAATGTCTATCACCTGAAACATGATCAATCACTTCTTAATAATCAGATGACTTAAGAGAAACTTAAAAAAAAATAGGTGAAAAATGTTTCACTTTTGGGTCACAGAACATGAGCTTTTAAGATTGTGTGACCCGGAAAGAGAAAAAATAAATAAATAAACCTTACCTCATTTGCTTCCGGTAACATTTGACCTTGTTGTGCTTCAAGATTTAAAGAGTCACTGTCAACCTTTTGCAAGAATATTAGCAAACAACTCAATATATAACTCGCAAACTAGAAAAAATTAATGAAAAATAAATGAAGAGGAGTGATTAGAGGCAACGAATCAGCTCACATCCGTATAGGATTTGACATTTTTATAATTTTACTATGACTCATATCATATACTCCAATAGATTAATATAAAATAACAATTTAAGACATAGTAAGAGAGAAGAACAAACCGTGTTGGCCGCTTGAACTCTATTATCTTCAATGCTTCTGCCATTCCCTTGCGCTAATGGTATTGCACAGTCGCAATATAATTCTTGAACTTCATTGATTGGGATTTCATTTAAATTGACACTGACTAAAGTGCCGTCAAGGTCCTTCTTCTTCCTTCCGCATCATGCTTGGATGAATCTATTACATGTGTTGGTCCTCCAATGTTTGCTTCTGGCCATTGAAATAAATGATATTAACTAATAATTAGATTCATCTAGGGATGAAAAGGAGGGATTAGAGTAAATATATAAAATTTATATGTTGGAGCAAAACTACCTTCAATGTTTAATTCTACGACAAATATGCCACCATAATTTAAGGTGTAATCAACAAATGAAGTCACTGATGTACATAGCCAACCCATACCACCTTGATTGCACAAGTACCGACAATTGATATTCAGAGCAAAAGATAAAAGCAATGAAAAATTAATACAAAATTGATTATAATAAATAATATTAATTGAGAGTAAAATCCACACATTAAAAAAACAAACGAGAAAAAACTCGTTAATGCAACACTTCCTTGATAATCAGAGACAGGAAAAATTATACAACTAATTGAAATGCTCGAAGCATAAAAAGTGCAATAGATTTGAGAAAAAGAAAATTATATTTTAAATAGATGACAACATGCAAAAGCAAACAACTTCTTTATTTGCACCATAATAATAATAGATTTTTTTCTCTTTTTTTTTGTAATGAAACTGTCCTTGAAGATGCGGGTTGACAAACCACTACTTGTTTATTGAGATATTCAAAACAAGGGAAACATACAGCTCCTTACCCGCAAAGAATGATGCAAACAAATCCACTTGCCTAACAACCAAGAATAACACTAAGCTAGCTCCTTCTGAAGGATTGAATCTTGAAACGATCTAAATTACTTAGGCCTCAAGCCACTAAAGGTAAAGAACTAAACGAGTTATAATAGAAACAATGAGAAATTATCACAAGCTTCATTAGCTAAGCAATCCGCCACTTGGTTACCTTCACGATATATATGTATTAATCTAAAGGAGCCTCTAGCCATCAACCCTTGAATCATTCCAACTTTCCTGTAACTGTTCCAAGCGGCTGCATAAGTACCCTTCACAATATCGATTACCACCCTTGAATCCATTTGGATCGTAACTATGTTCCAATTTTGCCTAAGGCAATATCTAAAGCCCTCCAACAATGCTTCCATCTCTGCTTCCATGTTTATGGCTCGTCCCAAATAGATAGAGAAACCTCCCAGAGCCTTCTCTCACAATGCCCCCTATAGCAGCAACTCCCGGGTTACCTTTCGATGCACCATCAACATTCAAAACTATATCTTGCTGGTACTCATATTGCTACCATAAGACTTTAAACATAACAGCCTTTTGTCTAACTGATTTGTTGGGATCAAGATCTGGAAAAGCCTTGCGGGGAGCTACCATTTTTTGCCTGATTACACAGATTATATCATTGCTAGAACTTCGTTCCCCTTCGAAAACAAACATACATCTCGAAAGCTAAATTTCCCTACATATCAATGTGGGTACAATGATTGCCATTGCCCCAATTTCTCCTATCAAATTTAGCCAGCAGCCAACCTCATCTATGCAATGACTGAAACCTTGTGCTCTCGAAAAAAAGACCACACTTCCGTAGCAATATCGCATGTCTCAAACAGGTGAGATTAAGTTTCAGCATCCTTCATACAATGACATCGAGAAGGCAATTGAAAACCCAATCTCCGTATGCTGCAGTCTAGTGGCAGCAAGCCATTTAACATTTTCCACATAAAAATTGTCCACGAAAGAGGCAAATACTTATGCCAAAACCTGACCACTAACTCCCCAGATGTATTCTCTATGTATCTGATACAAGAGCCTAGAGAAAACGTGCCAGCAACTGTAAGTTTCCAGACCAAACGATCTCTATCATTCAGCAAAATTGGAAAATCCTCTACCTCCTGTACAATATCAATCGGTAGCAGCTGATGCAATGTATCTGTAGCGAAATTACCATCCACAATGAGGTCCTTGACAAGCAATGTACCATCCTGAACTTCCACCCTTTCCACCAATCTACCAGACAGTAGCCAATCATCATGCCAAAAGGAAAGCTCCCCTTTCCCACACAATACCGCAATGTGATTCTCTTCTATGGACTGAACATCTTTCAGCCACTTCCATTCCCTCGAACCACATGAAACCATGGTTCTCCCCAACTAAAATCCATATTTCATTTTGACTTGCCTCCCCCCAAAAGAATCTTCTGTTCGAAACCTCCACCACATCTTGTAACTGTAAGCTTGTATGAGTGAATGCGGTGAGTGGATGTTCAAATTGCCTCTGTCAAATGACTTACAAACTTTCTGCCAGCTACACCAATGCCCCTTAACTTTGTCATTTGAGGAACCCTAGAAAAATTTGGCAAAACACTTCTTCATGTCCTTCAAAATTTGTATGGGCGGATTACGCACAGATAAAGTATACGCAACCGCTGTAGTTTAGACATGTCTAATGAGAATTACTCGATCTCCAACCAACAAGAATTTCTTCTGCCAACCTGCAATATGCCCCCAAACCTTCTGTAAAAGAGCTTGGAAATAGGACAACCTAGGCCTTCCAACAAAAATTGGACAGCCTAGATATATAATGGACCTTGTCTTCAATGAACAGCCTGTGACTTCCTTCACCAACTTCTTCCTGGACATTGGAGCTCTACTTGGCAAGTAGATGGAGCTCTTCCGAAAATTCACCAATTGGCCAGAGCTTGATTGATAAAAATTCAGAAATTCCATCAAGCCTTCCAAGGTTGTCCTCAATCCCCTTGTGAAGATAACTACATCATCTGCAAAGCTAAGATGCGAGATCGGGTAACCATTTCTGTCTGAGATGAAATTCCCCATACTTCTTTCCACCAACATTCGATTGAGCCCCCTAGAAAGAACCTCAGCAACTAAAATGAAAAGAGAAGGTGATAAAGGATCTCCTTGCCTTACCCCATGGTTTGAGGGAAAAAAACCATGTGCTTTACCATAAATAGTCACCGAGAAACGGTTGAAACACAACAAATTTCTGATCAAGTTTAGGAAATGAGGACTAAACCCAAACTTCTTTAACACCGGAAAAAGAAATTCCCAGGATACTCTATCAAATGCCTTAAACATATCCAACTTCATGATCAAATTACCTCCCCGACACCTTGTGTTCAATGATTGCACATACTCCAAGGCCAGCAGAATGTTATCAGTGATATGTTAACCCCTAATGAAACCTCCCTGATTTTCACACAACAGTTTCGGAAGCAATGAGGCCATTCTCGATGGCATGACCTTTCCAATAATCTTTGATAAAAAATTGCAAAGACTTATTGGTTTGCAATCTGAGAAGGCTGCTGGGTTAGGAACTTTCGGAATTAGAACAATTTGTGTGGCTGAAACTTGTCTGGGTATACAAACTCCTGCCCAGAAGTCTTGAATTGCCTGCACAGCATCTGCCCCTATTAGATCCCAAAAACCATGATAAAACTCTCCGGAGAAGCTATCTATTCTAGGGGTGCACTCCTTGTCCAATATAAACACCGCTTGGTTTATTTCTAGGGCAAATGGTAAGGAATATAGCATCTGATTGTCCTTAGATGTGACTAAGCTAGGGATATCTTTCATATATTGTGCCGGATTCAAGCCACAGCCACACTCTTTCGTAAATAGATCTGAAAAATAACACACCGCCGCCCGTTCAATGTCCTTTTGTTCAACTAACCATTCTCCATTCGAGTCCCTTATCTTATGTATCTGCATTTTAGCTTTCTGAGTGTGCCAAAAATTAGAGAAATAGGACGTATTACCCTCTGCATCCTTCAACCACCTTATTCTCACTTTTTGCCTCCAAAACAGAAACTCATTCCTCCCATGATAGGCAAGCTCTGCTTGAGCTCGATGGAAGCTTTCTCTATTTCTGTCAATTGGATCTTCTCTGTAGGCATCCTCCAGCTACAAACATAACGCCTCTGCTTTATGTATGTTAGTCTGAACGTTACCTAACTCCTTCTTGTTCCACGTCCGCAACCTATTCTTCAAACGAATTAGCATAGCAGCCAATATTCGCAACCCGTTTCCAGTCACTTCCTGGCTCCATGAACTCTCTACCACCTCCCTAAAGCCTTCGTGCCTGCTCCACATAGACTGATACCTGAATATTCTAGCCATATTTGCAGTGATAACCTTGACTGACAGCAATAGAGGAGCATGATCTGATCACATCCGAGGCAAATGGTCCATCCGTGTCAATGGAAAAGATTCTTGCCAATGTATATTAATCAGCTCCCTATCAAGCCTTTTCCAAAGGGGATTAAAGGTTGAATGATACCACGTAAAACTGCTAACTTGGTACTGCAAATCCATCAAACCACAACCTTCTATACATTCATTAAACTCACTCATAGCCCTAAGGCTTGGAATTGAACCCAAAGACTCATCTTGGGAATGAACCACATTAAAATCCCCTGCAATTAACCAAGTATTTGACAAATCTTGACTAATATTTAGCATATTCTACCACAAATCCCTCCTGTCTATATGGTTCCCCTTTGCATACACCACCACAAACAACACGTGACAACCCGATATTGCCTTTATTGAACAAGTAATCACTTGAAACAAATCTGAAATCACTTCCAGATTAACCAATTTAGACCAAAAAAGACAAATTTTACCAAAAGAGCTGCTGTAAAAATTTGTAAAATTCAACTTATATGCATAACTTCTTATTCGGTCACCTAAAATAAAGGGTTCTAACACTCCAACAACATCTGGTTTATGCTCTAAAATTAGTTGTTTAAGATTCACAACAGAGGTATCATTTCCAATACCTCTAATATTCCAGACAATGCTCTTCATATGGAATGGGATGGAAGGGCTGTTCGCTTGGTCTGTGACCTTGTCAAAACTGCTAGAGGCTGGACTTTTGACGCAGGATGGAAGAATATGGTGGGGAAAATTATAGAACCTCAACTGTAAACAACTTCACTCGAAAGCCTTTTTACAGAAAAGGGAGAATC
>JAOXNR010001117.1:0-10290 GCA_028571225.1 Parsonsia alboflavescens
GAAGAAGACATCGAAACCTTAGCCACAAACAGCCGTTTAATCCAGTAAATAAAAAGTTCTATTCTAATGTTCTTGGCAATTTATATTAGCTTAAGTTTGTATGGACATCAAAATATATAGTTGGAGGGGCATTGAAGACGCATAACTACTCCCTTCGTCATTAAATATAAATCATTAGTGATCATTTTGAGAATATTAAGATAATATATATTTTTTCTTAAAATGTCCCTATTTATATTCTAATAACAACAATATTTAGAGAAAAGAAAGTTACAAGAGTAATATAGTAAAAAGCGAACAAAATACCCAATAAAGATCAATAGCTTATATTTTTTTAAACAAAGAACCCTTTTTTTTTTCATTTTAGCGGTGTCCGGGTTAGTTTGCATGCATATCGACATTCCGCTTATCCAGGAGGGTGTTGGTGAGATTCGAACTCAGGACCTATGATCTACACGCTCACCACCCTACCCACTGGAATATCCCCGAAGACACTCAATAACTTATATTTAATGACAAGGAAAGTTAGTTCAAATGACTCATAAATATTGATGGAGGAAGTATTAATAAAGAAAATAAAATTGCATGAAAAATGAATCCGCCTTCTGTATTTGAGAAATTAGTTTTTCTGCATTCCAGAAATTTAATTTCTGCCTTTTGTTTGGGTGAGAATTCTAGATTGAATGGAAAATTAAGTTAATACAAATGTTTTACATATTGAGAAAAATATCGAGTGAATATTTTGTTAGGTAAATCAAATGAAAATAGGATGAGGAAATCTATATTTATACTCTGCAATTAAATTAATATGAGAGGTTTTTTCTTAAGCTTATAAATTTTGATAGGTAAAAATGATGTCTTAAATGATACATTCTTGCAAGCATATATTGTTAATAATATTAGTGTTCCTGGCGGCTTTTCCACATTTTCTAGATAGAAAAATTTGACAAGTAAACAGTATTGCCAGGAGAGGATTAGGCCAAAACGTCGATTGCCCGTTAAACAAAAAGACTCAATAAAACGTGAAGAGACCGCTTGCTTCTCAAATAATCCTATGATCCGCAGACTAAAACTACTATATATATTGCTAATCTTTCTGAGGATTGGTGCACAAACCATTTCCTATATAACAGCTCATTGCTAATATTAGATCTTTTGTTATCACATCAGAATTTTCAAGAAACTTAATGGCCGTGGCTCGAGTTATACTCATGGCATTTATTGCCACTGCCCTTGTTCATGTTCGTAATACCCGGACAAGCTACTTTCTATACGGTTTATGTTCGTAAGTTGCACAAATACTTTAATTAACATTCAATATATATATATATATATAAACGGATTTGCCAAGGTGTTTTTCGGAGCACGTCTTAATGCGCGCTCCAACCGTTACCGTAACAGAATTTTTGCTCCGCTTGGTTGGCTACATGAGCACTGTAGCAAAAATTCCGTTACGGTAAGGTGCGCGCTCCGAAGCGTGCTTTAGCAAAACCATATATATAAATATATATATATTTATAGATAATGTTATGGAGTGCAATTTACACGAAGTTGATCATATGTTGACCACGTGAATATACATGTGAGGGCACTCCACATATAAGTTGAGCTTCATTGTTCACCATGACATTTTTACATATACATATATATGCATACATGATGAGAATATTATGAGCAGCGAAACTCACCTTATAGAATTTTCGTGCTTAGTTACGTGATCTACTCTTTAAGTTGAGCTCTGTTGCTCAGCATTCCCTAAATAAATATATAGTGATTAACATGTTGGAAAATCATCTAATTCTAAGTACATATATTGAGAAGTAAAATCTGATAACTTGATGTTTGAGGAATAATATTTGCTTTGCAGCGTCTGCATGCTATGGGTTCCAAGACCAAGGCATAATGATAGCAGTAGCCAGTCCACAAATATATGTCAATGGAGCAGCCTACGGGAGGCGTTACAGAGTGAGATGCACGGAAGGGACTAATGCGGTGCCTCAGCCTTGCAGGAACGAAGAGATCATCGTAAAGGTTGTGGACCTCTATCCTGGATGCAATGCAAACCAATTTGATCTCTCTCGAGAAGCCTTCTCCATGATTGCCAACCCTGATGCTAGAAGAGTCAACATTGAATATAACCAGTACGTAATTAACTTACATCACCTATATAAATTTGATCCTACAATTACTTATAAATATTTATATTTCGTGCTATCGAACTCGATTTCAACTGGTATTAACATTTTCTTCGGGGTTTTTTTCAGGCTTTAAAAGCAAGAGGAGAATCTCCGACGTCTCAACACTCAGTAATAATTATGGGCCTCTTCATGTAATTCCAATCCTTGATTAGATGATATATAAAATATATAAATATATATATATATATATATATATATATATTTATACATTGAATAATGTAATAATTAATTGGAAATAATATTGTATCTCTGCTTTTCAAATTGCATTATGCTTTTTTTGAAGTTTTTTTTTTTTTGTGCATTTACATTTATAACACATAAATATAGATTCCGCATAGTTTAATATTTTTTCTATATCATCTTCTACATCACCTAATAAAAATAACATATATTACTCGATTTAGATAAAATACCCTTAGGTAGGAGAGTAATTTTCAATGGCACAAAAACGTGATTAGGAATAATCTAGACCTTCCTCATCTTTTCTTTTTTATTTCCTTTTTTTTTCTGGTTAGCATTTAATTTAAAAAAAAAAGGGAAAAAAAAACCTTCGATTTTATGGGAGAGTTGTAGATTTACATATCTAATGAGTTGATATGGTGTACTTTTTCTATGGACAAATAAGTATTCATTAAATAGAAAATGAATTTCACAGTTAAAATGATAAGACAAATTCGCCCAAAGTAATATATAATATATTGCACCCACAAATCAGGTTAGTGAAATAATAAAAATACAGAATAAACTGAAAAAAAAAAATTCATAGTCAACAATTAAATCGAACCATCAAAAGATTATTATTATTATTATTATTATTACTGATTAAATTTGAACTTATTTGATTACCTCACATTGATTTTGATCGATTTTGCACTCAATAAATCATCATAATTGTCAGTTATTAAATAACTAAAAATTGTTTTATTTTTTGAAAAAAAAAATTAAAAAAAAAGAAGAAAATTAATTATATGGCGCTCCAGAATTAGCCGAGCCCTCCGACCTAAGCTTGGCAATGATATACTCAACTTAACTCAAATGGTTAATGGTCAAGTCTAACCTATAAATCAAACTACTGTTTCCATTGACAATTGTACTGTTAATCAAGTCAAGCCAAAAAAAAGGAAAAAAAAAAAAAAGAAATATCATTGGCAAGCATTTGAACAGCCAGTTTTGGATTTTTAAAAAACTTAAACTTACTCAAAAAAGTTCAATTGTTCTCCGAAAAATGAAAAATAGCCACAACACACGATTTCTAAAAATAACCTACTTTGAGGTATCGAATCTCCTCCACAACAATTTTTTTTTCCAATATTTTCTTTCTTCATCATTCCCCACAGGCAACTTTTCCCAAACTTTGTTTCTGCTTCTTCCACCTATCGCAGAGATATCAGATACCCGCAAAAGATTTTTCTTTTTCTATTTTTCTTGCGGAATTTTCCATTGCCCAAAATCTAGTATACCTTTAAAATTAAGTTTTTCAGCCTTTCTTACAAGCCATTTCAAACTCTCTTGCAAGTTTTTTTCTTAAATTTTTTAACTTTGTAAATGGAAATCAAGAACACAAAAAGGGGGGCAGCCACCCTTAAAAATGTTGGATAAGTCAATTTGTCACATTTTTCATTTGTTTTCAATAAATTAGGAGTTGTCCTAATTTGTAGGGGTCCATTGTGGACTTTGTGACTTAGTCAGTTTGTTACTTTGTGGACTTTGCTATTACGTGGAAACTTGCCAACTGCTCCAAGGGTCATAGAATTTCCTTTGGTTGGGATAGCAAGCTCGCTAACCGACCTGTAGACCAACTTCACGACTTGCTTGTGGACAACGAGGGTGTCGGCTATCTCTTCTGGGAGGTTGCTCCGAGTGATAGTAGGCTCATGGGGGTTGTTAGGAGTCATGCACAGTTGGTCGTAGCATGGAAGATGTATGAGACGAGTTGGGAGTTATCAAGTCGTGGGTTGAGGTCTGGTGGTACCTCTCTCGAGCTCATTTAGGAGGTCGGTGGTAGCAGGTCGCTGCCCACCTATCCTTGTTGACTTTGTGAGTTTGACCTTCAGATATTAAAGGTTGAGGCCTTGGACCAACTTTGGTTGACTTTTGTCCGAGTCTTACCAGTTTATGTTGACTTGTGTAGAGTGTATCCATTTCTCCCATCACTCACATTTCTTTATCCTGTGGGTATTAGCTTGTGTTTTCAATTTATTGCTTGTTTCAATGGTATCAGAGCAAAACGTGAAAGAGAGTTTGAGTATCAATCGTGAGAGTGAGAGGAAAAGTAAGAGTGAGGTAAGTGAACTTGAGAGTGAGAGTTAAACATGTGAGGCACCCATTGCTCAATGCTTATGGATTCAGTTTTTGTGCAAGCAGCCATCCCATGCTTTGATGGTCACTATGACCATTGGAGCATGCTAATGGAAAACTTTTTGCGGTCAAATTAATATGGGCCAGTCATTGAATCTGGAATAGAAGAGCCACCAGCAGGTGTGGTCTTGACGGAAATCCAAATTGTAGAACTAGAAGCAAGAAAGCTAAAGGACTTGAAGGCAAAAAATTATCTCTTTCAAGCCATCGATCGTTCTATCTTGGAAACTATTCTTTGCAAAGAAACTTCCAAGGATATTTTATACAATTAGGTCATGTGATTCATGTTGTATTCTATATATATAATACTTTTTCAATAATATTATTTACTCAAACATTATTAAAATTGCATCTTTTGTCAGGTATCCTTTTCCTCCATAATTTAAGTTAAAACATTGCAGTTTCTTATGGATTAGAAGTCTCTAAATCTAAATACTATTATCTCTCTTATTTATAATTATAATGTATTTTTTCATAATAAATATAAAAGAATATTAAATAGAGGATAAGAATAAAATAAATATAAAAAAAACGTATTAATAATTGTAAAATAATTTATATTATAATATATGAATAAATAATGACTAATGATTTATATTTTAGGATGACTCATGATTTTCTACACTATGTTTTACGTCATCAATAAAAAAATACACACTTATCTTTAAAAAAAAAATTTCATATATATTTTATAAATTAAATTCTAGAAAGATAAAACTAAGTCAAAGTAGATGGATAGAGTACGATAATATGATCTCAATACACAATTGAAATGTATATTTTGTTCTTTAATACATATTTTCGTTACACATATAAAATCAAAATTTTAATTGCTTTATGTCATATATATATAAATATATATATATATATTTATATTAATGAAACTTAATTTTTGATAGTACTTTGAGTAGGGGAAAGTCCTTGCGGGTGAAACCCCGACTAATCACAGAGGCCCCTTGTGCCAGCGAGATGTAAATTGAAGGATATGCATGAGATGGTAAAGGACAAGAGGAAAGGACTGTAGGCTACTAGTTCGAGACATTGCCCTTATCGAGACAGTCACTTATCGAACCAACTCGAGACATTACCCTTATCGAAGTTCAAACCGTTACCAATCGAGAGATCACTACGAACATCACTCTTACCATCCCATCTCGTCTGTGCCCCTCGGGGCTAAGTTTTGATAGTACTAATACATGGGAAGGAGGTCGAAGGTTTTGGGAAAGGTTGGACCCTGTGACCGAAGATCTGAAGGATCAAATCAGTGTTTTTTTGGATTGGATCGGATCGATCAGTCTGACCGGTCAAATCGGAAACCGATTAGCCTGTCATTTCAAAAACTAGCCTTATTTTAGCAAATCAGTGAGAATCAATCAATTTAACCGATGAATCAGTGAACCGATCAGTTTGATATTGAACCAGTCTAACAAACAAACATTGGATACCAACTGGTTGGGTGGCGGTAGGACCCTTCTCCGATTCTTACTTTTGGAATTAATCATATGCTTGTTGTACTATATTACTATTCCTGTCTTTATTTAAAGAAAAAAATTCTTCTGTTTTATTGAATTAACATTTTTAAAAATAGCATCAATGCGAAAATTGGAAAAGCAAATTCACTTATATAATTTATAGTAAAATTTTTTATTAATATATGATTTAATTCTTAATATTAAAATAATAATCACTCCCCTCATTTCTTTTTAGAAGTTGTTTAAGGATTGAAAACACAATATTATTTCAATAATTAATATTTTTCTTAGACTAAGATACCTCTTATATTAAATAAAATTGATATTAGTTCAATTGTGATTAGAAGGATATAAGTGAAAAAGTTTCATTAAATGCCCATAAGAAAATAGAAACTGACAAAAATGCTCTCAGATAAGTATAAAGTGAGTTATATTTTGAAATAAAAGTTGTTGACTAAAACGAATTCTAAACAGAAGTGAAGGGAGTAATAACAGAAGAAAAAAAAAAGTACTTTACATTTGGTTTCAAAAAACAGGTCGGGATTAAAATACTTTACATTCGGGATTATTTAGGATATTTGATTTCAATGGAAGATAGGATCATGATTGGTTTATTTTTATAAATACTTTATATTTATAGGTTTTTATAGTTAGTTATAAACTAATCTAAATCATCTCATGTTCTTTTCATTTATTTTATCTAGATATATTGTTAATTTGAGAATAAAGTATATTATTTTGATATACTTCAATTTATAAAATAAATGTTTTTAATTATTAAATTAATCGATTCAATTATCGATCCAATACTAATTGAACCATTAAAGTAATTTTTCTGATTCGATGACCGATCCGGTTCCAGGTACCTGCACAGTGAACGATCAAAGTAACGGGGGGGTGTTTAACAGATTTCCTTTTTTTTTATCAATGCTCGTCTTGGAATTACTCAATTTTGGAGGACAATGATTATCTTTTAAAAATACGTAAATTAATTAGGATTATACAATACACACTAAGTTGGATCTCGACTTGAGTGATATGTTGGATTCTCAACTCAACCTCTCTCAACTTGCTTGTGTTGGATTCCGATGTCTTTCTAAACCCAAACGTTGTAAATTTTTTTATTCTAAATCCAAACCCTTTCAAATTCGATTGAACCTCCTCTAATTTGAGCCTGACCCACAAGAATAATATTATTTAGACTTGAATCACCATCATGACCATTTAATCCATTATGTGTAATTTAAAAAAGTAGACATTCAATCCTCAATATTCTAAAATAGAGGGACATTTATTTCGAAAATAACAAGTAACAAAATAACTTAACAAAGCCATATCCTACTGCAATAACAAAACAAAAAGATAGAAGAACCAAAGGAATAAACGTCAGCCTAAAGATTTGACCATTGCCAAGTTTGAATCTTTCTCAAACAAATTGTTAGAATCATAGGTAACTTGGTAGTTAGCTACTATCTTTTACTGGGAGGGTGAGCTCCAAATTATGTTCTGCCGAAGAAAACTTTAAAAATATTCTCTACAAGTAGAGGCCATGAGTATCAAACAATGTAACCTTGGTAATTATATACTCCATCCATATTGAATGTTTCATTTTGACTTAATAAAAATTTATAGAATATATTTGATTTTCTCAATAGTTATCAATTTATTCATCTCATTAATGTAATTATAGTGTAGATATAAATTGTAAATTTAAGTAGGTTGTTATTGCGACTTTTTATTGTTATTATTGATGGGGCTCAAAGTTGAACACCGGGTCACCCCAAAACCGTGATGATGTCAACCGACTGTAACCTGAGAAGAAAGGAGAGATTAGTCACCGGAGGTGGGTTGTGCTCGAGGAAGAGCTTCGATGCCTAAGTCAGTATTGCGAGAGTAATCAAGAGTAATTAATTCTCAGAGAGACTGTCTCTTGTGTGTGGTGTATTCCCTTGTCCGTAGACTATGTATGATTTGATTATATAAAAGAAAATCAATTACCGCTCCGATTAGGACTCTGCTATTACGTGACAATAGGCAAGTAGGATAGTTGTGGGATTGTAGAATCTCACCAACTGCTTCTAAAATCGTGGAGTTTCCTTGGATTGAGATATCTTGCCATTCGAGTCTTTGTCGAGAGCTGCGAGCTCGCTAACTGACCTCTAGACCAACGTCGCAACCTACCCGTGGACCTCGAGGGTCTCGGCTATCTCTTCTGGGAGGTCGCATCGAGTGGTAGTAGGCTAATGGGGATGTTAGGAGTCGTGCACATCTAGTTGTGGCATGGAAGATGTATGAGACGAGTTGGGAGTTACCAAGTCGTGGTCCGAGATCTGGTGGTACCTCTCTCGAGCTCATTTAGAAGGTCAGTGACCTTGGAGGTTGGTGGTAGCAGGTCGCCGCCCACCTATCCTTGGTTGACTTTGTAAGTCTAACTTTCAAGTATTGAAGGTTTGGGCCTCAGGCCCATTTAGGTTGACTTTGTCGGGTCCTGCCAGTTTGGATTGACTTGTCCAAGTCGTACCTGTTTCTCCCATCATTACCCCCCGTTTAGGCCTAACGAGCTTAGAGGTCGTGATGCCTAAATTACCATCTTCAAGTCATAGCCGCTAACGCGTTCGCAAATTCCTTGTAACGGCTAGCTTTGGGATACCTTTCTATTCGCGTCTCCAGTGGAGAGCCACAAGCTGGCTTTCAATTTCTGGGCCTCAAGCAGAGTTGCGCACACTTGGTAGTTGCATGAAAGGAATATGATCTGAATTAGGACTTACTAGGTCATAGGTTGTGGTCCCGTGAGACCTCTTTTATGCTCACATTGTAGGTCCGTGACCTAGGAAGTCGGTAGTAGGAGGTCCTTGTCCACCTGTTCCTCGGGGCTTGCAAGTCTGACCTTCAGGTATCAGAAATTATCATCTTTAGGTTGCGAGTCTAACCTTCAGGCATTAGAAATCACCATATCCAAGTCGGGGGCCGAACCTTTAGGCATTAGGGATTGCCATCTATAGGTCGGGGGCCCTGACTTTTAGGTATTAGGAATTACCATCTCTAAGTCGTGACCCTTGAAAGGTCATGCTGCTTCATTCTGTAATGGCTATCTCTAGAAGGAGACATGTTCTTTCAGTTTTGGAAAGCTGGCCACTCAATTTAGATGCAGAAAGGTCCCCTCACTTCAATTTATTGAGAACCGAAACGTTTCCAGTTTTGGAAAGTTGCCATGCTTAATTTGGGGAAGATGCTCTATTTTAGTTTCTTAGAAAGAACTGCAGCATTTCCTGTTCTGGAAATCTGCGCTACTCGTAGTAATGAAAAGTTTTCTGGCCCATCGGTTTCCATCCAGCAGCTCAAAATTTTCCTTATCTCATTTGAATCAAAAGCTTCCTAGTGGTTCGAGAATTCACTTCAGGCTTTTCCATATTCTTCCCGCAGTTTCCTTACGTTTTTGCTCGCTCCTATTTCCTGTTCAAGAAATTTCACAGAGATGTCTTTCCTTTTTGATTTTGAGTCTCCTTCCATTGCTGAAATGGAAAATGTGATTTTTTATTCCCCCCCCCCCCCCTTCCTGGCACAGGCTTTCCCTATACTGAGTCTGGCCTGTGATCTATCTAAGGTAAGGGCCAATTCTGTGTCCTTCTCTCTGAGTCCTGCAAATGTTTTTGAGATTGGCAGGGAGAGGGTGCTGGAGAAGGGAGACATTGGCACTTCTATTGAGGGCGAACGCCTTTACAATAAACATGAAGAACACATAGTCTTTTACCTCTCCATTGTCAAGGGGGGTATTCTTTTCCCTTTTCTTCACTCTTTGCTTTTCGACATTGTTTTCTTCTGGGATGTTCCTTTAGCTCAGTTCGTCCCAAACTCCCTTCGGATGGTAGTCGCCTTTATAGTGACCTGTCATATCTATAGAGTTCCTATCTCCCTAGAGCTTTTCAGATGTTTCTTTAAGCTGAAGGCCCCCACAACCTCCAACTCTTTTAAAGGGTACCTCCTGTTTGTCCCCCGGTGTAAATTAGTGGGCCCCTTAAAGTCAATGGTGGGGGAATGGAAATCACTCTTCTTTTTTCCTCGTCTTTCAAATAATTTGGTGTAGAGGTATCCGAGCTGGAACTTGTACTGGTCCTTCTTTAACGAGCCCCCTTATCTGACCAGCTATCTGATTAGGCATATGGACTTCCTGATGGGACTGGCCTATCTGTTGGGATTTATGCCCAAAAAGGCTATCATTTTCTGAGAAAAAGTGTAAAAGACTATAATCTTAATAAGTAATT
>JAOXNR010001118.1:0-10289 GCA_028571225.1 Parsonsia alboflavescens
TCCATGAGATTAATTATTTGATGGGCTAAGAATAAAAATAAATATTGGGCTTTAATTAAAGGGCCAGAATAATTATGGGTCCATGATCTAATGAATAATTATTGGACCTTTAATTAAATAAAAGGATTGTTGGGCTATTGGGTTGTTGGGTTGTTGGGCTTTTGGCCCATAGAAAATCCATATTTCTAATTAGTTATTAAAGGATTATTGATTAATCTTGTAATAATGAGAAGAAGAACAATTATTCTGAAACCCTAGAAAAGAGAACAGATGTAATTTTTCTCTCTAGAGAAAAATTACAGAATGTCTGTTTTTCTCCACTCTACTCAAGAGATTCTCCGATCTTCTATTTTCCTTTCTATTCACACAGACAGATAGGGAATAGATAAGAAGATCTTTTGCATAGTAGATCAAGACGTCCAGATTCATTCCGTAGGACAGATCTCTGCAAGATTCGTCAGTCCAAGTATCGTTCTCGAACAACAATGTGAGAAAATTTTTAAAATCGTGGGACTCTGGATTCGTTTCCTAGTGGATTCGGGATCCTGTCACCTTTCAGTTTGTGCATTCCTGACACTTCACTTCGTATGTTGATCATTCAAGAGTTGCATAATGAAGGACACTTCAAGAGAGATAAGACGACAATGTTAGTACGATAGAGGTTTTTTTGGCTAGGTCTTGATTGAGATTTAAAGACCTTTGTGAAAAGATGTAGTGTTTCTTTCGAGGTAAAAGGGATAGACACAAACCAAGGGCTGCACATGCCATTGCCTATTCCGGAGGAGCCATGGAGAGCTGTGTTTATGAATTTTGTGGTTGGTTTGCCTAGAACAACAAAGGGAATGGACTCCATTATGGTCGTGGTTGACAGGTTCAACAAGATGGTCAGTTTGCTTGCTTGTAAAACTACATTTGATACTTCAAAAGTCTCGAATCTCTATTTCGCATAAGTGGTCAGACACTATGGATTACCCTTTTCCATAGTTTCAGACAGGGATAACAAATTCATAAGCCACTTCTGGTGGGCTTTGTGGATGAAATTCAAAACCAAGTTAAGCTATAGTAGCCCGTATCATCCGTAGATAGATGGACAGACAAAGGTGGTTAATAGGAGTCTAGGAACTTGCAACAAGCTAATGTGCACGAATTTAGATGTTGGGATTTGTGTTTGCCAAAGGTGGAGTTTGAGTTCAATTATTCCATCAACCATTCTACAGGATTTTATCCTTTTCATGTTCTATGTGGATTTAATCCATGATTGCCTGTTGACCTTGTGCCAATTGAAACTAATTGAAAAAGGTTGAAGGCGGTTACTGACAAAGTTGCTGAATTGAAGGAAATTCATGCTTCGGTTAGGGCCTAGTTGGAAGTGTCATATGCGAAGTGTAAAGCATTTGTGGACCAAACATGCCAAGCATAGTCTTTTGAGGTTGGTGATCTAGTCTGGGTTTATTTGTCGAGGGAGAGGTATGAGCTTACCACAAGCTCAAGCCGAAGAAGATGGGTCTTTGTTAGGTGCTGGAGAAGTTTGGTGACAACGCCCATAGGGTGGAGCTGCCTAAAGACGTTTTTAATGTCAAACATTTGACCCCTTATACAGGTGAGAACTCAAGCTCGAGGACAAGCTTTCCAGAGGAGAGGGAGAGTGATGAGGACATCGACGAACTGATCCAACTCAAGGATGTTGCGGACTAATCAAACCAAGACAATGATGTGCAGATTAAAGCTGTTCAAATCAAACCAAGACAATGATGTGCAGATTAAAGCGGTTCAGACCTAAGTTGCTCTAGTCCAGACCAATTCGGATCACCAGGCCACACCATTCATACCGACTCTAGCGAAGGCTACAACAATTCTCCTGTCCGAACGACTTCAGACCCAGCAACCAAATTAGGGTTATTAATTTTTGTTTCCTATTGCTATTAGATTTTAGGTTAACTATTGTTATTAGGTTAACGGTTAACACCCTTTGCGTTTCCTATTTCCTTTACGTTCCTATTGCTATTAGGTTTGGAGTTAACACCCTAGATAAGTTGTTTTAGGGTCTCGCTATAATCGGACTTTGTTATTTTCGAATTCCTTCTTTGATTTTCTGAAATAGAACGAAAATTTGCTTCCTTTTTTTCTTCTATTTTCTTATTGCCTTGAATTTAAAATTCAACTGCACTTAATTCGTGAGTGATCACGAAAAACATCCAATCTTCTTTCTCATCAAGTTTTCAAACACCAACTTGGACGAATTCTGTTTCTGACCAAGCAGATCGTTCAAGAACTGTAGGAAATCAAAAATTGTCTTGCATCAAGTTCCCATAGATCAGATTTGAGTTGAGCCTTATCCTGAGTGGAATCTCAATAAGATTTTCTATAATAGGCTCCCAAATTTATCCGGTGAGCTTGACGAGGCCAAAATCTTCCTTGTCAATCTCGCCAATTCTAATGTTTTGAAGGTCTATTCCACTTACCCAATCTGATCTTGCACTCTTCTTCATCCTACTAGATTGGGGAGTCATTGGCATCGTGACCTCCCTATGCTTAGGAGGACTATGGGAATTCCAGCTACTGGTAGGGAAATTTACTTTATTCTCATTGAATTTTGCTCCATTTTGTAAGTAGGTCGTGGATATTGACTGTCTCTTATTTTCCTTTGTTTTGATAGCAATGAGGGTTGCTTGGGTTTTTAACCGACCTGCAAGATCTCAACAAGGACAACAAGGAAGGTCCTTGTCTCTTTGAGCACTCTCTAGAAAGGTTGATGTGATTTCTTTGCAAGGGATTTCATTAAAAACTCACCAACTTGAAAGATTTCACCCAAGACTCACCTAGAGGTTCAAGTCAGTACAATGACCTATGATGTTTTTCAATCATCAACCATTGTCTTGATGTTGGTAGACAATCAACACCGTAACCAAAGTGATGAAAAGACCTAGAGTGATTGTTTAAGAACCCTAAGAGATTCTATGAAGAACACTCATAAAAGAACAAGTTTGATCCAAAAAGGATTCTTTAATTTCATAAAATCATGTTCATGGAATTGCTTTTAAAAAGAAAAATGATGAGAGTATTCATAGTTTTAAACCCTAAAATAACCTAACAATTCATGCTAGGGGTGTAAGTACTTAACTACCCTTGAAACAAGCTTCAAATAAATAAAAAAAAAATTGTATAGAATGGAAGAAAATTCAGGCACGTCTAGCTAAACCAGTCCTCGACCGGCGCCTATTCTCCCACCTACGGCAACACCAGTTAATTTCTGAAATTCTCCCAGCTTCAAGAAAAATACATGCCAAACTTTTCTTCTTCAACTACTCAAGTGAAACATGCTGTCCAAAGCAAGCTGCTCACGTTATGGGCTGCCTAACTTTGCTTATTCAATGCCTAACAAACATGCTACCGACTTGAATTGGAATTGGAATTTAAAGCAGCCTGCCCAATAGGACTTAATCAAACTGCACATATCTTCTTGGCAGTCCCAATGGCAAGCTGGACAATTTTGCTAGCTGGAGAAGACTTCAAGCAAGCTGCTCATTTTGTGTTTTTGCAGCCTTGTTGGGTTGGTGGTTTTAATTGGACTTGGAACCAATATTGGTTGCCCAAAGATATGTCTTCAATGCTGCGCGGTGGGATGGAATTAATGGCTGCCAACTAGGGGAATGAAATGTTACCAAAGCAAGTAGCTGAAACGAGTTGGTTATTTCCTCAACTTCTATCTGTAATTGGTGACCAAACAGGCTGCTTACTCACTGCCAATCCATTTAAATTTCAGCTCGTTCAAGCTTTATTTTCAAGCTTGTTGCAAGTAACTTCTTGGACCATTCTTCAAGCTTAGTTTGTTCAATGTAGGAATCATCAACATGTTGTCCTTCTTTGATTTGCATCAATGCCATCCTTGTCTTCTTAGTCCTTGAATCCACATTCTTGTATTTGAAATACAAGTCTTTGTATTTCACCCTCATTGCATAGAACATGTAGTCTAGTAGGTGATCACATAAGGGACCATATTTAGAAGGCAACCATGACCCCTCCTACTTGAAGAATACGTCTTTATAAGCATATTTTCTTCCATGAATTCTTCCTTGAACTTTTCCATATATGACTTCCTTGACAATTCCATTAGAGATATGCTTGCTCCTTGATCAATGTCATTCCCCCTCACCTCAAGGGGATTCATCCCCGAATCTTCAAGTCCTACTTAGAAAAGAAAATGATCACTAATATGGATTGAAGAATCGAAAGGATACTTACCACTTATTTCCAAGTTATCCTTCATCGAAGTTACAACTTGACAATGCCTTACCATACCCTGCTTTAATGGTGGTGGTCTCTCCTTTATTGTTATGTATTCCATTTCCACTACAAGAAACTCATTAGAAGAAAGAATGTAGACAAGGAATACAATCTCATTAAGGCGACAAAGAAACAAAATTCTATCATTCAAAGCTCCTACAATAACTCCTAATGGTTGATGTCCTCATAAAGCATGGCATAAAAGTTCTCTAAACCTTGAATTCAATGACATTAGCACAAGAAATAATCCCTTAGCATAGCATATATATGCCTTCTATAAAAAACATCAAACATAATGCTAGAACTCATTAATTCATCAAGATGAACATCATTATGCCCTTTCCAAAACAAGGGATTTTTCAAACACATCCAAAATCCTACCATATCTCTATTCATGGAACAAAACATAAACCACAATATTAAGTAATTCCACCAAACATGCCAAATAGAGATTAAACTCATAACAAGCATATTGTTTTTATCAACATCGAGAAAGATCAAATTCTCATCGTGACATTGACATACTTTTTCATAAGAATTGTGTTCATCAATGATCATAGGCTTCTTTTTCATATGTAGTCCTATCACATGCTTTCCAAACAAGATATCAAAGAATCTAGGACTATCATATGTCAAAAATTCAACTTCATGATTCTTAAGATTCAACAAATCAAAGACATTGTGTTTGGAACAATCAAGAATACAGAAGATACCAATTCTAAGCATATTACCATGAAAATCATAAGTTTTGAATCTAAGAACCTCAAGAAAATATGGAATCCAAGCCTTCATGTTGTTATCTAAGTCATGAAACTTCAAAATTTCAACTAAAGTAAACCTCTTAAGATGACATGCTTCATCATCAATATCCAACAAGCAATTATCATCAATAAGCATGAATTTTCCTCGCATATGAATCACAATGGAGTGCATATCAAACAATTTGAATAAGAATTTAAAGTCAATAATGAGGATGCACACTAGACCACGAAAATTTAAATTGTCATCATCAATAGTCATAGCATCAAAGATCCATAAAACTCTATCATCCAAGACAAACTTTGAAATTCCATTTATGTGTGACTCAAAGATATACTTCAACAAGAAATTCAAGTAATTTCATTCACGAGAAGGTATCTCCAAGTTGTTTCTATGAAACTCAATAGCCAACAAGTCATAGATAGAATTCATAGGCATAAACAAAGCATTTTCTCCAATCCAAAAATCAATATGCTCATAGAATTCACCATATATAACTTCTATAGAGACATCAAGCTCATAATCACAAGCATGCTCTTCCGCAAATGATTGACCAAGAGCTTAAGATTTAGAATTTCATTCAAAAAGCTCTTAGAGTTATGCAACTTACTTCCACATGCATGAATCTCCTTTCTAGAACCACATTCAATCACAAACTCCTTCACAAACTCAAAATCTATGAAAGCTTTAACAAGACTTATAGAAGTATAAGACTTACTTTCTCTAAACAAGGAATCATTATGCTCAAGAATTTCAACAATGGCATGTTTCTTTTGAACATCATAAGCATTTCCACAACCATAATTAATTGTAGAAAACATATTTTTATGCTCAACATTCAACGATCTATTACCAAGGGTAAGATAAGTGTGAACCACTTTAACATAGCATTCATTACCATGTTGTCCTTGCCTTCCTTCAACTTGATTAGGCCTTCGAAGTCTAGCATCCTAGCCAGGGAAACACTAGAAAAAGAATGATTAATGTTAGAAGTAAAAATAAAAATAACTTTGTAAGTTTCCAAAGCACTCTCATCCTCTCCTTTTTGTGCAAATAAGGTCCCTTTTTCTTCTCTCATCTCCTTTCATTCAATTTCACTCTTTATTTTTTTTCTCTATCTCATAGTTTCCCTCATGCTCACTCTCATTTTTCCACTTAACTTCACTCTCATGCTTTTTTTCCTCCTTCACTTCACATTAGATCTCTTGGACTTGATTATCTCCCACAATTTATTAAAGACCCATTTCACCTTTATCTTCATTGGTAATTGAGGTATCTTCCTTTTTGGGCACCAAGCTCTCCCTTGTTGGGCATTGTGAAAAACCTTGTCCATGTTCATTGCATTTGAAGTTCATAATGTCTTTCTTCCTAGGAAGTAGTGCTAGTGTCTTTCCTTTTTCTCCATGAGTCATCTTCACCTCTTGCATTTGAGGTTTAGGCTCCTTTTCTCTTGGCCTTACACTGTGCACTTTCATTGTTGAAGAGATGACATAATGTGAGCTCTCATAAGATCTCCCATATGAGCCAATTCCATTGGACACTTGTCTTTTATCCTCCCTTTTTGGTGGTCTTTCATTCCTCATATGCCTTCTATATCTCAATGGTTCACCATGTTCATTGTAGTAAGAGCAAGAGTATTCTTCCCTTTCTTATTCCCCTTGAGCTTCTTTTAACTTTATGGTCACAATAGCCTTCATCGATAACCTCCATTTGTTCATTTCTTCTTCTTGGTAGACTCCCTTGATTTGGCACATACTCTCTAGAAGAACTAGGTTGATATTCATCTCCCCTTCCTCCTTGTTGCACTTGTTTTCTAGGGGTTTTATATTGGAGCTCATCTACCTTTCTTTCAAAGCTTTCAACTCTTGAGTTGAAGTCCTTTCTTATTTCCTTCATGTTGTTTGAGATTTCATTTGTCATTTGCTCCATTCATTCCAAAATGGTGGATAGAAATGCATTGTTATCTGCCATGTTTGATGTGTGTGACGATGGTGTTGCTCCGTTGGTCTTAATATGCCTTCAAAGAACAATCAAGAAAAATAGGGAAATTTTGGTCCTCACGTATCTCTCGTGTATCAAACTTTCCATGGGCTTTTTTTCTCTCTATTGAACTCACCTAGATGCCTACTACCACTCTACTCTCTTTCAAGTTCTTAGTCAACTCAACTGGGAAATGCACACACTTCAAGCAAAGATGCCAAGTAATCCACACAACTCAATTCATTTAGTTAACAAAAGATCAACAATCAAGAACCAAAGAGATAGAATTTCAAAGATTAGGTCAACGTAGGATGAAAACAATTGATCAAATTCTTGGAGTTCAAAGAAAATTTCGTAGAGGCATTTTATCAAATACCTAAAGGGCAATGAAAATGTGATCCAATTTGTCAATAAATTCAACAAATCCAATTCCCATGATTTCAAATTTGATAGATAATAGGCAATTCAATAACAATAGAACTTCAATTCAACTTCAACACAATCAATTTCAATGGAATTCAACAAGAAATGTCACAATAACATTCAACTTTGGCACTTCTTTCTTTCTCTTTGGGCAGGACTTTTTTTTTTTCCCTTTTTTTTTTTTTTTGCTTATCTTCTTCTTTTTTTCTTCCTTTTATGTTAAACCATAACTCTTCTTCTTCTTCTTCTTCTTCTTCTTTTTTTGATAGAGATAGATGAACAAACTCAACAAATAGAATTTATCATGGTTTTTTTTCTTAGGCTCAATTCCAACAAACACGAAGGATCAAAAGAAGATACTAGGATAAATGTAAAGGAAACAAATAACAAAAACACGTATATAAGATCATAGATTTCAAGAAATAAAAAATGACCTTAAACACTTACACAAAGAAAGAAAATAATGATGGGCAAACCTCAAGATGAAGGAACTAGGCTCTGATACCAAAAGATGATGTGATTTCTTTGAAATGGGTTTCATTAAAAACACACCAACTTGAAAGATTTCACCCAAGACTCACCTAGAGGTTCAAGTGAGTACATTGACCTATGATGTTTTTCAATCATCAACCATTGTCTTGATGTTGGTAGACAATCAACACCTAAACCAAAGTGATGAAAAGCTCTAGAGTAGTTGTTCACGAACCCTAAGAGATTCTATGAAGAACACGCATGAAAGAAGAAGTTTGATCCAAAAGGATTATTTAATTTGATAAAATCATGTATGTGGAATTGATTTTAAAGTGACAAATAAAGAGAGTATTTATAGTTCTAAAACCTAAAATAACCTTGCAATTTGTGCTAGGGTGCAATTACTTACCTATCCTTGAAACAAGCTTCAAATTTCAAAAAGCATGGAAAAAAATTGAAGAAAATTAGGGCATGTTTGGCTAAACTAGTCCTCGACCGGCACTAGTGAGTGCACTCGGTTGAAGGACCGATACTTCTCTGTCTCCAGGACTAGCTTCATTGGCTGCTGTTCTCTCACCTATGGCAGCACCGGTTAATTTCTAGAATTCGCCCAGTTTCAAGAAAATTTCGTGCCAAACTTTTCTTCTTCAACTATTCAAGTGAAACATGTTGTCCAAAGCAAGTTGCTCATGTTATGGGCTACCTAACTTTGCTTCTTCAATGCTTAACAAACAAGCTACTGATTTGAATTAGAATTGGAATTGAAAGCAGCCTGCTCACTAGGACCTAATCAAACGGTGCATATCTTCCTGGTAGTCCCAATGGCAAGCTAGACAATTTTGCGAGCTAGAGAAGACTTCAAGCAAGCTGAACAATTTGTTTTTTTGCAGCCTTGTTGGGTCGGTGGTTTCAATTGGACTTGGAACTAATATTGGTTGCCCAAATGGGATGGAATTAATGTCTGCCAACTTGGGGAATGAAAAGTTACCGAAGCTAGTAGCTGAAACAAGATGGTTATTTCCTCAATTTCTGTCCATAACAGGTGACCAAACAGGCTTCTTACTCACTGCCAATCTATTAAAATTTCAGCTTGCCAAAGATGGAAAATTTAGCTTGAATTTCAAATTGTTCAAGCTTGTTTCAAGCTAGTTCTTGGACCATTCCTCCTCTTCTTTGGCACTTGACTTCATGTGTTTTCAAGCTCCTTTCACTCATGTCTTCTAGCCTGTTTTTGCTGGTGTTTTTACAGCTGTTTCGACTTCTACAGCGTCATCTCCTAAATTTCCTATTCCTCAGAGTATTACAAAGAAAATTACCATGGCCAGAAGGACAAGGAATGCTTTAAAGAGAGGTAGGACAAAAGCTGCCTTGCATGCTTCTGAGTCCTAGCAGCCCACAAAGATCATTTCCCTTTCAGATTTTCCCTCTCCTGGATCTATTCAGAAGGAGAAGGACATCCTTGCTGTTTCTACAGGGAAAGGTGAAGGTCTAGCCAGCTCTCAAGATAAGGTAGAATTCAGAGGCTATGCCACCAAGGAGGTCGTTGAGACCATAAAATGACTTTGTAAATTGTCCCTAACCTCCCAATCTGGTGAAGGGGTTAGAGGATAGGTTCCTAATCTCCTTTTGGAGTCCACTGATTCTCTTATTTAGTGGTCACATACTCAGTCATTTTTAACGGAATGTGCACCACCAATTAACTAGGAAATCTGCAAACAGCTCACCGATGTTGAGCTAGATAGATATACTGCTTCTCTTTACTTCACAGTAAGTTCATCTCTGTTTCTTTTACTTCTTTATAGTTCTTCATTGAACTCTTCCAAGTGTTAACTTATTATCCTTTGTTTAATTTTTCCTAGAGCCAAGTCTTCTTGGGAGAGGGGTTAAGGAGGCAGGCGGAGAAAGATAAGGAGTTTTCTATCTTGATAATTAATTTTTAGGACGAGAAGGCTAGTTTAAAGAAGGAGAACAAGGTGCTTGAGGCTCTAACATATAAGTGTCAGCGCTCTTTTGAAAGAGTGTAATAAAAATATCTTTGAAGGCAAGGCTGAGAACCGGCAAATGATAGCTGCCCTTAATGACTTCGTGAAGAAAAACAAGCAACTAGTTAGCCTGGGTAAGCAACAAAGTGTTCATATTCGGGAACTGCAAGCTCAATTGGAAAACTTCAGGGCTATCTCTGACGAGGACAATAACCTTTCCTTAACCAAACTTGAGGAGATCCTTGCTTTCCAGAATTACTTGGAGTCTGATTTGCACATAATTATGCTAAGTTTTATGATCTTTTTATGCCAATATCTTATGTAACTTAGCTTAATTATGTTATTTTAGATATATGTTACTTCCCTATGCTTGATTTTTGTTTGCAGGAA
>JAOXNR010001119.1:0-10289 GCA_028571225.1 Parsonsia alboflavescens
ATGTCACTTCCTATTATACTAATAAAAAATTAACATATATCCTAAAAGGTCAAGTTCTCCTAATTCATGTTATGTCTCTGTCTGTTATACTAATAAAAATTTAACTTTCGTGTTTCAGACTATTTCCGCTGGCCAATATCTTGGGGAGGTGACGCTCAACTTCTGCCCTACCGACGGCGACTGGTAGTAAGTGCATGTGAACGCTGTCACCGCCAATGCCACCGCCACTCTAATACAGTACAAATCTTGAGAAGACCACCTTTAAATTGAAGGGGTCCTTTCAATGGCACAAGATTAGAAACGTAGACTTTGAGGTTAAAATAAAAATAAAAATTGCACTAAAAATGAGTTTCCATTTTTATCATTACATGCAACTAAAAGGTCGCTAACCATTCCAATCTTAAAATTTAAGAATTGTTAGGAGCCCAAATATGAAAATGTTAAATATAAATAATCCCATAGAAGGAGTGAACAGATACACATCCCGAGCACAATATGGGGTTATATCGTCAGTTATGCACAACAACCCGTTACATGAACTAACAATTCTCACAGATCCAGTGTGAGTGCGAAATAGGATTTTGGGGCAGCATTCACGACCTAGGGTTTTGTCATCTTTGAAAACTTCACAGTAGGGGTTTTCAGACAGAGGTTTCGGAGTAATTAGTAATACCTTTTAGAAATGGTGCTGGATATCTGAGCCGAGATGAAACTAGAGTTTCTGATCAGAGAATACCAGTGTTTGGAGGCCAAGGTTTCGACTGGAAGCTTGGAGAGGATGTTTGTGGTGAGCTCATCGGGGATATCTTTCAACGACGTCGTTCCATGTTCCAGGCAATGAAGCTGGAGGTCCTCGTGCAACGGTGTCGTACCGTTCAGCACTTTGGGTAAAAGAGGTTTTTCTTCTCCACTGTGAATGAGTAATAACCGTGGGTGAAAAATGCCCGAGAATGGAAGGACAACTCTCCGAAATGAAAAGAAAACACTCACTATTTTATTTATTTATTTTCTGCTTTTTAAAACATAATTCTATATTTTCTTTTTTAAAAAGAAAGAAAATACTCGCTCCGTTTAAAAATAAATGCCCGATTGAAAAATAACCAATTAGAATTTATTTTGTGATATTTTAAATTGATAGTTTTAAAAGTTTAAATTAAGATGGTAATTAAACGGATTTGGATATACCGTTGCACATTTATATGTCATGTCCCTTTTTTTTTATTTTCTTTTATTACATCCACCATTTCCTTAACCCTTCCTATACTTCATCTGTTGAGAATTAACGGTACCACTATACCTATCTTATTACATTTGTGTGAAATATTTTTTAAAATTTTATTCATAATTTATAATTATTATCTTTTAATATATTTTATTAAACAAAAAGCTACATACAATTGTATAACATACGATATTTTTATCAGATACTTTTAAAGTTCAGATATCCTATTACACAATTATGTCACTTCCTATTCGACTAATAAAAAATTAACTTATATCCTAAAAGATCCAGTTCTCCTAATTCATGTAATGTCACTATCTGTTATACTAATAAAAATTTAATTTTCGTGTTTCAGACTATTTCCACTGGCTAGTATCTTGGGGAGGTGACGCTCAACTTCTACCCTACCGATGGTGACGGGTAGTAAGTGCATGTGAACGCTGTCACCGCCAGTGCCACCGCCGCTCTAATACCGTACAAATCTTGAGAAGACCACCTTTAAATTGAATGGGTCTTTTCAACGGCACGAGATTAGAAACCTAGACTTTGAAGTTAAAATAAAAATAAAAATTGCACCAAAAATGAGTTTCCATTTTTATCATTACATGAAACTAAAAAGTGGCTAACCATTCCAATCTTAAAATTTAAGAATTGTTAGGAACCCAAATATGAAAACGGTAAATATAAATAATCCCATAGAAGGAGTGAACAGATGCACATCCCGAGCAAAATAAGGGGTTATATCGTCAGTTATGCACAACAACCCATTACATGAACTAACAATTCTCACAGATCCAGTGCGAGTGCGAAATAGGATTTTGGGGCAGAATTCACGACCTAGGGTTTTGTCATCTTTGAAAACTTCACAGTGGGGGTTTTCAGACAGTTGTTTCGGAGTAATTAGTAATACTTTTTAGAAATGGAGCGGGATATCTGAGTCGAGATGAAACTAGGGTTTCTGATCAGAGAATACCAGTGTTTGGAGACCAAGGTTTTGACTGGAAGCCTGGAGAGGATGTTTGTGGTGAGGTCATCGGGGATATCTTGCAACGACGTCGTTCCAAGTTCCAGGCAAAGAAGCGGGAGGTCCTCGTGCAACGGTGTCGTACCGTCCAGCACTCTAGGGTTTCTTTTGGGTAAAAGAGGTTTTTCTTCTCCACTGCGAATGAGGAATAACTGCGGGTGAAAAATGCCCTAGAATGGAAGGACAACTCTCCGAAATGAAAAGAAAATACTCACTATTTTATTTATTTATTTTCTGCTTTTTAAAACATAATTCTATATTTTTTTTTCTAAAAAGAAAGAAAATACTCGCTCCGTTTAAAAATAAATGCCCGATATAAAATTAACTTATTAGAATTTTATGGTGTGATATTTTAAATTGATAGTTTTAAAAGTTTAAATTAGGAAGGTAATTAAACGGATTTGGATATACCGTTGCACATTTATATGTCATGTTCCTTTTTTTTTATTTTCTTTTATTACATCCACAATTTCCTTAACCCTTCCTATACCTCCTCTCTCGAGAATTAACGGTACCACTATACCTATCCTATTACATTTGTGTGAAATACACGTAAAATATTAATTAAAATTTTATTCAAAATTTATAATTATTATCTTTTAATATATTTAATTAAACAAAAAGCTACATACGATTGTATAAGATACGATATTTTTATAAAATACTTTTAAAGTTCAGATATTCTATTACACAATTATATCACTTTCTATTATGCTAATAAACATTTAACTTATATCCTAAAAGATCAAGTTCACCTAATTCATGATATGTCACTGTCTGTTATACTAATAAAAATTTTTAACTTTCGTGTTTCAGACTATTTCCGCTAGCTTGTATCTTGGGGAGGTGACGCTCTACTTCAGCCCTACCGACTGGTAGTAAGTTCATGTGAACGTTGTCACCGCCAGTGCCACCGCCACTCTAATACAGTACAAATCTACATAAGACCCTTTAAATTGAAGGGGTCCTTTCAACGGCATAAGATTAGAAATGTAGACTTTGAAGTTAGAATAAAAATAAAAATTGCACTAAAAACGAGTTTCCATTTTTATCATTACATGAAACTAAAAAGTGGCAAACCATTGCAATCTTAAAATTAAAGAATTGTTAGGAACCCAAATATGAAAACGGTAAATATAAATAATCCCATCGAAGGAGTGAACAGATGCACATCCCAAGCACAATATGGGGTTATATCGTCAGTTATGCACAACAACCTATTACATGAACTAACAATTCTCACAGATCCAGTGCGAGTGTGAAATAGGATTTTGGGGTAGAATTCACGACCTAGGGTTTTGTCATCTTTGTAAACTTCACAGTGGGGGTTTTTAGACAAAGGTTTCGGAGTAATTAGTAATACCTTTTAGAAATGGCGCGGGATATCTGAGCCGAGATGAAACTAGGGTTTCTGATCAGAGAATACCAGTGTTTGGAGACCAAGGTTTTGACTGGAAGCCTGGAGAGGATGTTTGTGGTGAGCTCATCGGGGATATCTTTCAACGACGTCGTTCCAAATTCCAGGCGAAGAAGCGGGAGGTCCTCGTGCAACGGTGTCGTACCGTCCAACACTCTAGAGTTTCTTTCTGGTAAAAGAGGTTTTTCTTCTCCACTGTGAATGAGGAATAACCGTGGGTGAAAAATGCCCTAGAATGGAAGGATAACTGTCCGAAATGAAAAGAAAATACTCACTATTTTATTTATTTATTTTCAGCTTTTTAAAATATAATTCTATATTTTCTTTTCTAAAAAAAAAGAAAATACTCGCTCCGTTTAAAAATAAATGCCCGATAGAAAATTAACCTATTAGAATTTATAGTGTGATCTTATAAATTGATAGTTTTAAAAGTTTAAATTAATAAGGTAATTAAATGGATTTGGATATACCGTTGCACATTTATATGTCATGTCCCTTTTTTTTTTATTTTCTTTTTTTACATCCACAATTTCCTTAACCCTTCCTATACTTCTTCTCTTGAGAATTAATGGTACCACTATACCTATCCTATTACATTTGTGTGAAATATTATTAAAATATTACTCTAAGAAAATATTAATTAAAATTTTATTAATAATTTATAATTATTATCTTTTAATATATTTAATTAAACAAAAAGCTACATACAATTGTATAAGATACGATATTTTTATAAGATACTTTTAAAGTTCAGATATCCTATTACACAATTATGTCATTTCCTATTATACTAATAAAAATTTAACTTATATCCTAAAAGATCAAGTTCTCCTAATTCTTGTTATGTCACTCTCGGTTATACTAATAAAAATTTAACTTTCGTGTTTCAGACTATTTCCACTGGCCAGTATCTTGGGGAGGTGACGCTCTACTTCTACCCTACCGACTGTGACGGGTAGTAAGTGCATGTGAACGTTGTCACCGCCAGTGCCACCGCCACTCTAATTCCGTACAAATCTTGAGAAGACCACCTTTAAATTGAAGGGGTCCTTTCAACAACACAAGATTAGAAACGTAGACTTTGAAGTTAAAATAAAAATAAAAATTGCACTAAAAATGAGTTTCCATTTTTATCATTACATGAAACTAAAAAGTGGCTAACCATTCCAATCTTAAAATTTAAGAATTGTTAGGAACCCAAATATGAAAACGGTAAATATAAATAATCCCATAGAAGGAGTGAACAAATGCACATCCCGAGCAAAATATGTTGTTATATCGTCAGTTATGCACAACAACCCATTACAGGAACTAACAATTCTCACAGATCCAATGCGAGTGCGAAATAGGATTTTGAGGTAGAATTCACGACCTAGGGTTTTGTCATCTTTGAAGACTTCACAGTGGGGGTTTTTAGACAGAGGTTTCGGAGTAATTAGTAATACCTTTTAGAAATCGAGCGGGCTATTTGAGTTGAGATGAAACTAGGGTTTCTGATAAGAGAATACCAGCGTTTGGAGACCAAGGCTTTGACTGGAAGCCTGGAGATAATGTTTGTGGTGAGCTCATCGAGGATATCTTTCAACGAAGTCGTTCCAAGTTCCAGGCAAAGAAGTTGGAGGTCCTCGTGCAACGGTGTCGTACCGTCCAGCACTCTAGGGTTTCTTTTGGGTAAAAGAGGTTTTTCTTCTCCACTGTGAATGAGGAATAACCGTGGGTGACAAATGCCCTAGAATGGAAGGACAACTCTCCAAAATGAAAAGAAAATACTCACTATTTTATTTATTTATTTTCTACTTTTTAAAACATAATTCTATATTTTCTTTTCTAAAAAGAAAGAAAATACTCGCTCCGTTTAAAATTAAATGCCCGATTGAAAATTAACCTATTAGAATTTATAGTGTGATCTTTTAAATTGATAGTTTTAAAAGTTTAAATTAAGAAGGTAATTAAACGGATTTGGATATACCGTTGCACATTTATATGTCATGTCCCTTTTTTTATTTTCTTTTATTACATCCACCATTTCCTTAACCCTTTTTATACCTCTTCTCTCGAGAATTAACGGTACCACTATACCTACCCTATTACATTTGTGTGAAATATTAGTAAAATATTAATTAAAATTTTATTCATAATTTATAATCATTATCTTTTAATATATTTAATTAAACAAAAAGCTACATACAATTGTATAAGATACGATATTTTTATAAGAGACTTTTAAAGTTCAGATATCCTATTTAAAGGTCAGATATACTATTACACAGTAATGTCACTTCCTATTATACTAATAAAAATTTAACTTATATCCTAAAAGATCAAGTTCTCCAAATTCATGTTATGTCACTGTCAGTTATACTGATAAAAATTTAACTTTCATGTTTCATACTATTTCCGCTGGCCAATATCTTGGGGAGGTGACGCTCTACTTCTGCCCTACCGACGACGACGGGTAGTAGGTGCATGTCAACGCTGTCACCGCCAGTGCCACCGCCACTCTAATTCCGTACAAATCTTGAGAAGACCACCTTTAAGTTGAAGGGGTCTTTTCAACGGCACAAGATTAGAAAAGTAGACTTTGAAGTTAAAGTAAAAATAAAAATTGCACTAAAAATGAGTTTCCATTTTTATCATTACATGAAACTAAAAAGTGGCTAACCATTCCAATCTTATAATTAAAGAATTGTTTGGAACCCAAATATGAAAACGGGAAATATAAATAATCCCATAGAAGGAGTGAACAGATACACATCCCGAGCAAAATATGTTGTTATATCATCAGTTATGCACAACAACCCATTACATGAACTAACAATTCTCACAGATCCCGTGCGAGTGCGAAATAGGATTTTGGGGCAGAATCCACGACCTAGGGTTTTGTCATCTTTGAAAACTTCACAATGGGGGGTTTTCAGACAGAGGTTTCGGAGTAATTAGTAATACCTTTTAGAAATGGAGCGGGCTATCTGAGCCGAGATGAAACTATGGTTTTTGATCAGAGAATACCAGCGTTTGGAGACCAAGGTTTCGACTGGAAGCCTGGAGAGGATGTTTGTGGTGAGGTCATCGGGGATATCTTTCAACGACGTCGTTCCAAGTTCCAGGCAAAGAAGCTGGAGGTCCTCGTGCAACGGTGTCGTACCGTCCAGCACTCTAGGGTTTCTTTTGGGTAAAAGAGGTTTTTCTTCTCCACTGCGAATGAGGAATAACTGCGGGTGAAAAATGCCCTAGAATGGAAGGACAACTCTCCGAAATGAAAAGAAAATACTCACTATTTTATTTATTTATTTTCTGCTTTTTAAAACATAATTCTATATTTTCTTTTCTAAAAAGAAAGAAAATACTCGCTCCGTTTAAAAATAAATGCCCGATTGAAAATTAACCTATTAGAATTTATAATGTGATCTTTTAAATTGATAGTTTTAAAAGTTTAAATTAAGAAGGTAATTAAACGGATTTGGATATACCGTTGCACATTTATATGTCATGTCCCTTTTTTTTATTTTCTTTTATTACATCCACCATTTCCTTAACCCTTTCTATACCTCTTCTCTCGAGAATTAATGGTACCACTATACCTACCCTATTACATTTGTGTGAAATATTAGTAAAATTTTACTCTAATAAAATATTAATTAAAATTTTATTCATAATTTATAATTATTATCTTTTAATATATTTAATTAAACAAAAAGCTACGTACAATTGTATAAGATACGATATTTTTATAAGATACTTTTAAAGTTCAGATATCCTATTACACAATTATATCATTTCCTATTATACTAATAAAAATTTAACTTATATCCTAAAAGATTAAGTTAACACCAATAAAAATTTAACTTGTATCTTAAAAGATCAAGTTCTTCTATGATTTAATTTATGTTATTAATATTTTTTTAATATAAGAGGGTGTCACACATTATGTAACAAGAGATCCGGACCCTACTTTTAATATATGTTTATTTATTTTAAAAAAATGAGACATTTAGTTTTATACCAACCAAAATAAAAATAAGAACATTCAAATCCGGATGGGAGAAATATTAATTAATTTCACATTACATTCTAAAATTTGCACTAGGTGTCAATTTGTTCCTCATAATTTTCCTAGAACCTCATGGGAATTAGGCTGAACCTTAATAATAGAAACCCTAAAGAATCAAATCTAAACCCAACACAATCCTTAAGTAGAGTGGAAATTCACATAGTACCATTTGGAACTAAGCCTAAAATTTTCTCCTTCCATAGCTAGTGGAAATACCTATTTCATGTCACATCATCACAAGCAATTGAATAAGGCAACCTAAATCTTGTAACAAATAGCAAGAAGAAGTTCAGCAGCCATGGCCATAGGCTTTCCCAGCACTTGCTTTTCCCAACTTCCATGATCATCTGTTCTTAATACTTGGCTCCATCATGATTCACAGCTTTTCAATGCTATGTTTGAGCTAACCTGCAAGACAGAAAATATACATTTAGTGAGTCTTCACATACCGATTCAAATGCGAAAGAAAAAGGTGGGAAAGAGGAATCATTTCATAGTTTTATACCGTGCTCGGCTTTTCTGAGACAGAGTGACTTTTCATGCTCTGAGCGATGATTTAAGACTTTCAGCTGTGCCATACAGCTGCAGTTTAGCAGGGTTCTGTTCATCCATGATACTTCACAATGGCTACCTCCTGTTGTTCTCCTGCAATGAACAAGGTGATCCAATGATTGGCATTACGATCAGATTCCCATGTGGATTAGAGCTCTGCAGTTAAATTTGCCCTGTAATTTGGGATTTTCAAGAGACATACACGAGGTTTATAGTAGTCATAAAAAGTTCTACCCTTGTACAATTAGGACAAACCAAACAAATTTCATATCTTTTTAAGCATCAACACTCATTTGATGTATCACTTTATGTGTTCCTTCACTTACAATTAAGTCAAATTACATCTACACACTACCCAACATCAGATCATTTTCTCTTTTTCTCCAAGTAACATCCACGATACTTTAATACATGGCATCTGTCAAAGCATATCTCCAAAGAAAACATCCTTGAAAACATCGTTAATACAGCCTCTGCAATACTTTTCCAGATTCTATTGCCATAAATCACGGGACATTTAATAGATTTCTAATCATCAAGAAGCCATCATATATGCTATGCCATGATAATGATCCAATTCTCATCATCTTATCTAGCTACCATCTCTACATATATATATATATATATACGGTTTTGCTAAGGCGCGCTCTGGAACGCTCCAACCGTTACCGTAACGGAATTTTTGCTACTGTGCTCATGCAGCCAACCAAGCAGAGCAAAAATTCCGTTACGGTAACGGTTGGAGCACGCATTAAGGCGCTCTCCGGAGGCGCATTAGCAAATCCGTATATATATATATATATATAAGAAACATGTAGATTCTATTCTTTAATGAGTCTGATTGTGCAG
Source organism: Parsonsia alboflavescens (assembly GCA_028571225.1). NCBI lineage: Eukaryota > Viridiplantae > Streptophyta > Magnoliopsida > Gentianales > Apocynaceae > Parsonsia > Parsonsia alboflavescens. Next base: position 9,116 of record JAOXNR010001119.1, read on the forward strand.
TCTGCAAGATGAAGCTCCAGGATGTGTTTCTCTTTCCAATTATTCCCTCCCAACTTCATCCCAGATTACCAGGAAAGTGATTTCTTATGCAATTAAACACTTTCCTCACACCATTACTGACTCTGTCATGCTTCAAAATCTTGTATTTTTGCTAGAATTTACATCAGAGGCAAGAAGATCATCTCTGCTTGTATTTAACCCTCTAAGTGTACACTTGTCAATGCATCCAACAAAGCAACTAAATAAATGCATAAAATTTGGAAGAGCTTAGTACCACAACATTCAGATTCACCTATCATAACAATGACATTAAAAAGTATGGGCAAGCTAGACAAGGTAAATTTGTAGTTAACTCGAGAATTTTTCCATGTCTCTATGTGGTAATAGACAAGCCATATAGATTGTTTATAGCTATACTCTCAACATATTTAAAAACTTGCTAGCAGAGATTCTAAGCTATTTCAAAGGAGGCTTTCTACAATAACGGTGATAATCCATAATACTGCAATATGCTGATTTGGCATTGCAAAATAAATCTTTAAATACAAGCCACAGGAAAATAAAAAAGGAAACTACAGATTCAACCTTTGTTCCATCACAAAATAAATCAAACTTAACAAGAAAAAGAGTTACAAAATACTATCTCTAGTATGTTCCAGGAACTTTAGTTTCTTTTGTTTCATGAAAGAAAGAAAGCTCATAAGTGGCCGAAGTATCAAGACTTAGATTTGCTGGATGCAAGGGCATGAAAAAAAGAAAAGAATTTGCATTTCCCCTAATCTCATTTTCCCTGGTGTAACCGCGCAATGAAACAGAAAATCTCAATGAATAGTTATGAAATGTATGTGTGGTCAGGTGGTCAATCAGATATCGCATGCACAATGTCAACATATGCACAAATTCTTAATAGGGAAAGAAAAAAAAAATCCGTTTAAGTACAAATGACAAAAGGTGAAATTCATTCAAAAGAATAAAACATTAGAGTTTGGATGAAATATCCCCCAAAGTGAGATAAGAAGCAGACTAGTGAATAGATTTGGAGTACAGTATAGGTAGCATTTATTCCTCTCCATCTGCAATTGATATAATTTTTTTATTAAAGTAATCATTATCATAGAAGAGGGTTCTTTGATTTTTTTTTTTTTTGGAAGGGGGGGGGGGGGGGGGGGGGGTG
>JAOXNR010001120.1:0-10289 GCA_028571225.1 Parsonsia alboflavescens
GTGATTCCATTTGAACAATTTATACCGGACCCTTCTACTCACTTTGCAAACATGGTCTGGAATGACTACGAAGAGGTACATTTTTTGGAAGACGATACTGTTCCATTGGTGGGTTTTATTGGAAAGGATGCAGTCTTTAACAATAAGGATGAACTGGTAGCAACAATTGATGAATATATTCACTCAATAACAGATTTCCATATCACGTGGTACGTTCGAATAAGGGGAGATTTGCGGCACGATGTAAGAACCAAAAAGATTGAACTTTCATGATCAGTGCAAATTGTAGAGCTGGATGCCAGATTTGCGTTATTCACAAGTTGCCTCGACTCACACCTGTATCCAAACGGTACAACAAAGCCAAGACAAGAATGTAAGTTCAATGACGATTGGTCGTATGTATGCCAATAAACTCGCCGATGCGAATCACACCCCCAAAAATGTGATTCAAAACATGCAGGAGAATTATGATGTGAAGCTCGAATACACCAGAGCCTGGCACGTGCTAAAGACATAGCCTATGGAACTCCAGAAAACTCATACAGATAGCTACTATCATACCTCTACATGTTAAAGCGAGTAATACCGGGGACAGTGACCAGTATATATATGTGAGATGAGCAATTTCTGAGCTCATTTTGTACACTTGGTCCTTCAATTGAGGGTTTCAAGTACATGAGGCCGGTAATTGTTATAGACACAACACACTTGAAAGGTGTGTATGAGAGAAAAATTTATGCAGTTATCTGTGCAGATGGAAATAGGCAAACTTTTCCCATTGCTAGGAAGGCAACGATTCATGAGAGTGGTTCTTGAGAAGATTCAGGACAGCATATGGATTGGGAGATAATTCGGTTATTGTATCTGATTGGTACAAAGGCATACTGCGTGCAATAAGGACAGTATATCCCGGAGTTCCACATGCCTTCTGCTATCGATATCTGAAGGAAAATTTGAAGACAAAATGCAAAAATCCTCAGGTTGCACTTCTTTTTTAAAATGTGGCATATGCCGATAACAAGCAGACATGTGACCTCTACTTTGGAGACATTAAAGAGATGCACCCTATAGTTCATTGTTGGTGGGATGTTAAGGTAGGTCGCCCGGGTTGTCCAAACAATCGCTACAAACAAAATGATGAGGAATATTGTGGAGTCCTTCAACCAGGAGATCAAAAAAGCCCGGAAATTGCCCATTACATCTGGACATGAGTGTTTTAGGAGTTTATGTCAGGTTTGGTTCAACAAACGTAAGGAAGTAGTAGCTACAATGCCAGATATTATCACCAAGCGGGCTGTGGAAAGAATTAAGGAAGAAGTTGTAAAGGTCAACCTTGAAAGGTTACGGACTACATCCCTTCGAGATAGAGAGGAATATGTAGTAAGAAATCCACCAAAGAAAGCAAATGTTTTGGTGGATATCCTCAAGAAGTCCTATGGATGTCGGAGATGGCAAGTGGAAGAGATACCTTGCAAACATGCTATTTTTGTTGCCAGGTAAATTTTTGGTCTATTTCTTGACTTATCAACTAAATTTAGAAGGTCCATTCGAGACATTAGTTGTCCATTCGAGAGAAAAGGGGTCTCTTAGAGATTCTAGACCCTAGAATCTCGATTCGAGACACGAGAATGGAGATTCGAGACAATAGAATTGAGATTCGAGACTAAAGCTTGTCCATTCGAGACTCTAGACTAAGGTGGTCCATTTGAGACCCATGTCTTCCATTCGAGACTGAAGCTTCTCCATTCGAGATTCGAAACTAATGTGGTCCATTCAAGACCCAAGCTTGTCCATTCGAGATTCGAGACCCAAGTCTTCCATTCGAGACCCAATTCTTCCAATTTTTTTTTTGTTTTTTTAATTCTATAAACATGTGATTGGATATTTCCACAACTCAATTACGTTGTTTATAGGGAAAATGGGCTCATTACTGCACTCTGTGTCGTGGTCATTCATTTGATACGGAAAAACTAAGGATAGCATATGCACCTTCGATACAGCCTGTGCCCTTGTATTCGTCTTTGAATTCAATTGCAGGTATGGATGATGTGGTCGTCAATCCTCCTACTGGACGAAGGTCTGTTGGAAGATCACAAGAGGCCCACTTTCTCTCTCGGAACGAACAATACCGTTGAAGGAAAATGTGCTCCCTATGCAAGAGAAAAGGACATAATCGTGCCATATGTCCAAATGCTCACAACACAGAAGAAAATGATCGACATCCCGAAGAAAATCATCCAACAACGATTGACTTAAGTCATTAAGTGCCCATATCTGATCTGAATTCCACACAACAATTTTTCAAGACAAATTTTGCTAACGTTCATGTCAATATGTCTGTAGAGGGTGTGGATTTTTATTCCAGCAATATCAATGTTGACACAGTTCATGACATGCAAATGTTATTATTTTAAGAAACAATGAATTTGTCGTTTAAATCGCATTGTTGTCATTGAATCAAGGCCACAATCGTCTCTAACTTGTATACAGATTGATATATATATTATATTAAACTAAGTATGATAAATAAAATAGGCTCCCAACTAAATCCCTAAAGTATTTTTTTGGCCAAATTAGGACTCAAACTATACCATTTTTACATTTAGGTCCCTAAAGAATTTTTTTGGCCACATTGCAAAAGGGTATAGTTTGAGTCCTAATTTGGCAAAAAATAAACTTTAGGGACCTAAATGCAAAATTGTATAGTTTGAGTCCTAATTTGACAAAAAAAAATTTTAGGGACCTAGATGCAAAACGGGTATAATTTGAGTCCCAATTTGGCAAAAAAAAAACTTTAGGGACCTAAATGCAAAAAGGGTATAATTTGAGTCATAATTTGGCAAAAAAACTTTAGGGACCTAAATGCGAAAAGGGTATAGTTTGAGTCCTAAGTTTACAAAACAAATACTTTAGGGACCTAAACATCAAAAGGATATAATTTGAGTCTTAATTTGGTAAAAAAAATACTTTAGGGACCTAAATGCAAAAATGGTAATGTTTGAGTCCTAATTTTACAAAAAAAATTATAGGGACCTAAATGCAAAAGGGTATAGTTTGAGTCCTAATTTGGCAAAAAAAAACTTTGGGGACCTAAATGCAAAAGGGTATAGTTTGAGTTCTAATTTGGCCAAAAAAAAATTTAGGGACCTAAATGCAAAAGGATATAATTTGAGTCCTAATTTGGCAAAAAAAAACTTCAGGGACCTAAATGCAAAAAGGATATATTTTGAGTCCTAATTTGGTAAAAAAAAATTTTAGGGATCTAAATGCAAAAAGGATATATTTTGACTAATAATTTGGCAAAAAAAAAACTTCAAGGTCCTAAACAAGGTCCTAAATGTAATAAGGATATAGTTTGAGTTCTAATTTGGCCAAAAAAAAAAACTTCAGGGACTTAGTTTGGAGCCTATTTTATTTATCATACTTAGTTTGGATAAAGATTAAAGAAATGAAGAAGAAAAAAATATATTTTCCTTGATATAATATAAAAACCAACAAAATGTACATTCCATTACTATATTATTTACAATAAAAAACAAAAAAAAAAAATTACAAAATCGTCTCCTATCCGCTAAACCACAGCAGAAGCCATGTACTGTGCCATAGAGGTCATACAAGGCAATTGGGGTATCTCCTTAAGATGCCCTCTCATCAGCTATGACATGCAATAGCACACATAGGCACCGTAGCTGGTCGTATCAGGCTGAGTAGGGATGGAGTGCACAGAGTTGTCAGGCGAGTCAAGGAAAACTGCGATCAACGTCTCAATCGAGGAGCTGCCTATCCTGTAATAAAATCCGGCTTGCCAGAGTAAAAGTGGAAACATCAAGCGGACCGGCTCCATCAAGTCAAATTGAGACTCCTTCGCCTCAATCGATGGTTTCAGAGCATGTAATATGATCTGAGACTCGTGAAGATCAACTCGGAGTAATACCCAATGCTCATGGTGGCAATAGGGCATCAACATCTATATACAACACAGTACAAATACTAAATCAATTAGTATAGAATATATCATAATTTAAACTTAGAGTTATGTACAAAGTTAAGTTAAATACATCTACTGTGTCCCACCATGCTACTTCTCCTGTGTTAGCATCTCCCTTGACCTAGGCAGAGACATAGTCCTCGAAGACGTAGGACCCCGATTCCACTCCGGATGCTTTCGTCTACTCCCATGTACCTCGGAGAATGCTCTGTCATTGGAGTTAGTTAAAAATCGATGTTGTAAGTATAGTAAATGAAATATATATCAATATAATTTTTTAACTATGTACGTATAAGTATGTCTTGGTGAGTGCGAAGCGGAACCGGGTCTGGTAAATTGATATGGCCTCCGCTGTCGCTCTCCGTAGTAAAGGCATGAACCTGTCCACCTGGTCATCCTCAATGTACTCCATCATATTCCTAACCCTCGCGAGGTCAGTCCCGACAAATGACAAGATCCCGCTGATTGTGCACGGTGCACCTATCACAAAAATTTGGATCAGAACAATAAACCGGAAAAGTTATAAAATGCAAATTAATCACCAAAAGAAAGTGAATTACCTGTCTGAACTCCCGGAGCTGCAAAGTCATCCAATCGTACCCGGTCTAGAGTGGACTGGTCCATCATGATAGGCAGAATCTCCCTATGCACCTCTTCCACTCGCCGCTTTCATCCTCGGCTTCTTCTTTGGCCTCGACAACTTGATGTAATGGGTCGAGTCCGTATAAGGTGACCATACACCTACGGACGGGACCTTGGCCTAACGTGTACGACCAAGCTCCTAATAAAATCAATTACTCAATATGAGAATTCATATATAATTACTTAATAATAAAATGAACGAGTAATAGAGACTAAAATTTACGATCCAACAAATTTAAATTTTACCTGGACAATGGCGACTGGAGCTGGTGGAACTAGAGCCGGAGCCAACAGAGAGGCCGGAGTTGGAGTTGCAGCTGGAGGGTCCGGGGTCAGGGCTGGAGCTGCAGCTAAAGGGTCCGGGGTCAGAGCCGGAGAGGCCGGAGCTGGAGGAGCCAGAGGAACACCTGGATCCACTGCCCGACTGACAGGTGCATCAACCTATTATGTAAAAAATATCAGAACCATTTTCAAATTAAAATTTAGATAAAAAACAGTAACTGAAATTAATACGAGTTTTCGATACTACATTTACCTGAGTGGTGTTGTCGGGGACTATGGGAGATCTCGGGTGGGGGATGGCCCGCGAAAGGGAATCATGCCCCTCCAGCACATTGAGCCTACGCTCGATATGGGTGAGTCAATCCAGAATTCTAGCCTGCATCGGTTCGATCCGTGTGAACCCCTAGAGTAACTGATCCCCAAGCTGATGCAACAGGAGCTAGACCATTGCCATGGGTAGCTCTGCCACCGATGGCGACTAATTATAAAACAGATTTAAAATCCATCTGTATTCGTTTTCGAAGGGGGGTGTTGGTTTATTTAAATGGAAAGATGTACATACATACCTGACTTCGACTCCTCTCATGTAGAGAGGGGATGGGAGAGAGATGTCCACTCCCTTGGTCCTTTGCCGAAGGACTCGACCTTGAGGCCTCACTACCAAATCTCCTCGGACTGATCGAATGATCTCTATCAATCCTCTGCTCAGCTGAATCCTGATCAGGACGTGAGATCTAAAATAAAATAAAATAAAAGTAAAACATCAACAATCTTCGTATTTATCTTTATATAAAATGAACTTAAATTTTGGAAATTAAGATTAGTCTCACCTGATCGAATGGCGGAAACCGACAATCCCTGTCCGCATGCCTCTCAAAATGAGCTGGGTAGATAATTACCCTAGCATGTCGCTGCAATATATGGGGTGCAGTCGAAATCGGCCCAGTATGGCCGCTGTCGCTCTTCTTGATAAGCCTCGATATATAGGGAGCTAGTACGGGCCTGTGATTGGCAATTTGACTTAGTGATAATAACTAATTTATAAATGAAAGTGAACATTGATAAAGTATTCACTTACCTAGTCAAGTAGCCGGGGCCATTCCCTTCTCCCAAGTTAGGGAACTCGAAGGGCACGACACCTCGGGTGTCGTGGCCCTTCATTGGAGGAGCCACGTCTAGCCGAAGCCTGAGCGTCCTTACACAGCTTAGGACGCAGGGATGGGAAATGATCGTACCACCACCACTAATTAAATATAAGAATAAAAAAAATTTCAAATCATTATTTAAAGAGTCTAAAAAACACTATTGATAAACGAATGTAATTAATAATTTGAAAACTTACCAGCAACACCCAACAGTTGGCGTACAAGTGTCTTTTCGGGGAGTCCTCCAAGAATGACCTGTCGATAGGAGTGCATCGTGTGGCTCCACCCGATCGTTCCCCATGGGAACGACTTCATAGCCTCCAACTTGTCCAACAGGCCCATACGTAAAAGGGTATGTCTGCAGTCTGTTCTCGGGTCAGAATCCAATGACTTATGATGACGTTGTATGCCAATCTGAGGGCATCATCAATCGACAGCTGTCCCACAGCCATGGCCTGCCACCTCTACAAGACTATCCGTCCAGGAACTGGATTCACCCCAATCAATCGAGCCATGGCTTCATCCTGACTTGGTCCCCTCTCAATAATATGTCGGTCTACTATCCCATAATGTAAACCGGTCAGGAGAGCGTACTCCTGGAGGCCTAGTCGGTGTAACCGGCCTCCAATGAGGAACCAGATCTCATCGGGTTGAGCACCGTCCAAAATGACCTCCCGTCTCAAGATATGAAGGGCAGCCCTGGAATAGTACCCTCAACGATAAACGGGAGAATCCATCATGTATCCAAAAGGCCCCCTCTCAAAACACTCTAAAACCCCATGTCACAGTAGTAGGTCCATGGTCTGTGTAACGATCGAAAACTTGGCGTGTGCGCAAAACGTGTTCCCATTAGGTATAGCAGGATCCTGTCGGAATTGGAAGGTGTGATGAGTGAGATCCATATCTCTGCAATTTAGTTTCTATATTAGTTAATAAAGAATTTCCAGACACGCTCAACACATTTCGAGATACGATTTCTAAATCAATCCAGATTTTCAATTACATTTCTTTCAAGACACAGCATACATTTCGAGACACAAAGTAAACAATTCAAGACATACAGTAGTCATTTCTAGACACCAAGTCAATTCGAGACACAATTTATGCATTTCAAGACACAAACTAAACCTTTCGAGACACAACAAACCCTTTCGAGACACAAAGAAACATTTCGAGACAAATCAAACCCTTTCGAGACAAAAAATAATCATTTCGAGACGCAATCAAACCCTTTTGTGACACAGCAACAAACAATTTCGAGACAGAACGAACAATTCGATATAGAATCAAACAATTTCGAGACATAACAAAACAATTTCGAGACACAACCAAACAATTTCGAGACAGATTCAAACTATTTTGAGACACAACAAAACAATTTCGAGACTTAACAAAAAATTTCGAGATAGATTCAAACAATCTCGAGACACAACCAAACAATTTCGAGATACAAATTCAAATTTATGCACGATCGTCCAAGACAGTTTCAACAAAATACAAAATCGAAATAAATAACATTTAGCATATTCGACACAAAATCAAGGTTTAAGTTTGAAGCAAAGCTACAGGTAATGGCGGCGGCAATGATAACGATGAAGTGTGGATTCTACTGAAGTGTGTCGTGAAAATGGAATGAGGGGCAACTTCGGTTGGGAGTGAAGAAAATGAGTGTGGAAGGAGGGATGAAGGGAAAGAAGGGAAAGAATATGGGTGAAAGTAGAAGAAATATGAAGAGTGGAGAAGGTGGAGAGTTTCGGTTTTGGCGGTGAAGAAGGTGGGGAGTCAGTCTCGAAATGGGAAGAAAAGGAACTGTTGGTGCCCTTGTCTCAATTTTGGTATAAGGGAAAGGAAGTAATTTTCCATATCTGTTATAATTTTTATTACCCAAAAATGTTAAAATTGACTTTTGAATATAGATTGAAATTGGGACAACCCAATTGGATAAAAGTAAAATATTTTCAGAAATTGAGTAAAATTGAAATTAGATTAACCCATTTGGATATATTTGAGAATTTTCTCTAATTATAGTGAGAAATCATTAGAGCTCCATAATTGGAGAAGTCTGAGATGCCATAGATATTGACATATTCATGGAATATCAATCTCGCGATTCTCTCACAGCGTCACCTACAAGATAACCATAAAAGAGATATAAAACTCTTTCATGTATAATGACTTCGTAAACTGTGTTACATTATATTCTCGTCATCAATATTTATCGATCATTATTTTATCTTTATATTTTCTAAAATGCTTCGATTTGTAATTTTAATCAATTTAATAAAGATAATTAATATCTAATGTAAATATTTTTTAACAATTGTCTAACTTAAGTTATGGTTTATTTTTTAACAACTCTTCGTAGCGATCTTCCTGGACAAGAACCTTCACTCAATTTCTTTGATAGTATGGTTTGATCCATTGGAATGAACATGAGACCAAATTTCGACCTATGATATACAATATCCGAATGTGACTATTATTGTAAACTCTGGGTTATATTGATTTTGAGTAATTCAATATAAATTCACCCTTTTTAGAAGAAAAAGTAATAACTCAATGTAAATGAGTTTAAAATGAAAAAAAAAAAAAAAAGGGGTCAAAATTAAAAAGCCGGAACCTTTTGACCCTACTAACTTAAGTATCACCAACTTCCTTACACAATCATAATCAAACCACACAGAGAAGAGAGAGCTCAAGTCGTAGTCATATCTATGAATCTTCATGGTTAGTTCAACAAAAATGTTGGATTCAATTCATTCACTTGCTATCCCCGTGATATCATTCAATAATTTCTTGCCTATCTTTTGACCTTACACATTGATACCTTTTCCCTACGGCCTTCCCCACACTCACCAATATGCCTTAATTTCCTCACCGTAAAAGCCCCACAACGGAAGGCCATAATCACTGCGCCTAAAGCCATTGAAGTACAGTAATCATTCCCTTTAACCATATCACAAACATTGTTTCTCTGGCTTCATTGTGCCTTTGGTTTCAAACAAAGGTAATACTTATTTATGATTGTTACTTATCCTCTTTTACCTAAAGAAAGAAAGGGAAATGATGATGAGTTTAGTTACACTTTTAATTCATAATTCTAGCCTTATCTCAAATCGTTTATATATCCTAATACTAATATAATGGCTTACGTATCAATTTAGCTATTAAACTTGTACCTTTTTTTTCAATTTAACCATTGAACTTTTAATTGAGTCAATTTAATCATTTTACTTTGATGAATTGATCAATTTGATCACTAAACTTCTAATCAAGTCAATTTAACCATTTTACTTTGCGAGAATAGTCAATTTGACCACTGAACTTCTAATTTAACCTAAAAAAAAGTTTGAACTTTTTTCTGTAAATTTAAAAGGTACAACTTTGGTTTTGAATAAAAAATATGTTATACATTTATTTCATTCAAAATTTAATGTTCTTATTTTTTTAATGTTGAACACAAAATGTTTTACTTTTAAATTTATTAAAATTTTATTAAAAAAACAACATTTTTAAGTAAAAAATAAGTTAAATCAAACTATTTTTTAAGAAAAAGATTATAACAAAAATTAAAATGAGACACAAATGGAATATAGTCATAGGAATATTAAGAACATAATTTCACCTTTTAATAAAACTAATAAAAAAAATTTCAAAAATTTTTTTAACTTAAATTAGAAGTTTAGTGGTCAAATTGACCATTCTCGTAAAGTAAAATGATTAAATTGACTCTATTACAAGTTCAGTGATTAAATTGAAAAAAACGTACAAGTTTAGTGACCAAATTAGTACTTAAGCCCTAATATAATTGTTACTCAAAACCTATAGTGTATGTTTTGTTGTCTGAAATATCTTCCTTGTTTTCTTCTTTTCTTTCTTTGTTTCCTTGCAAAACCAAAGAAAATGAAGGGAGCGTTACCCGGAAAAGGGAAATAAGTGGAAAATAATGAAGTTTAAAAATTGCTCCTTTTCGACCAATCGAAAAAGGGAAAAAATACTGTTTGCTGGTTGAAAGGACCAATTATTTAAAAAAATACTAGAAGATCAAAAAAAATATTCAGGATCAAAGGGTAAAAAATAAAAAGGTGGAAGATAAAAAAACCAACATTGATCTTCCTTTTAAAAAAAAAAAAAAAATCCAAAATTGCCCACCCCTCGCCAGCCAAAAAGTACAAAAGAAACAAAAATATTTTCTACCCAAAAGCAATGGTGTAAAAATACAATGTGGTGGG
>JAOXNR010001122.1:0-10288 GCA_028571225.1 Parsonsia alboflavescens
TAAAAAGAAAATAGAAATAGATGACGATATTGAAGAAATGATTACACAAGGCGAATTTGTGCAGATAAATGATTTTGTAAATTTAGAATCAGATTGTAAGATTTTTATCTACACAGATACAGAGTATGAATCTACTTCTGAAGATGAATGAATTAGATATTATTGGAACAAGCTTCTCTCAAGAACAGATAGATAACTCTGTAGAATATATAGAAGAATATAATCGAGATATGCTAGTAGATAAGAAAAGGTTAAAACAAATACAGAAAGAAAACTTTTCCTTATCAAATTATTTAGGATTTAAAGTAAATATGCTAGATAAACTTGGAATTAAACCTAGAAAACATCATCTTTTTTAGGGATTAAATATTAGAGAAAGAGTGTTAGAAGTTTCCCTTACTTCTAATAACGTAATGATACCTCTACTTTCTAAAAAAGATATTCAAGCAAAAATAGAAAAAATAAAACCTGAAATCAGGAATACTTTAGGATGGATACATATTGGAGCAATCCAAATAATGATTAAATCAAGTTTTAAAGAAGGATTAGATACAACAATTGATTTGGCCATAATGGATAATAGAATTTAGGATCGAAAAGAAGCCTGTTTAGAGATTTTACTTGGTAATTTGCAATGTGGAAAATTAAATTTAAATGTTTACCCTAGAATTTCATATCATTTACATGATAAAGATTTGATAAGACTTTAAGTCTTTTACAAAATTTTAAAAGAAGAGAATTCTTTAAAGATTATAATAGACTTTATTCGATTACTTATATGATTTCATATGCTATTTCTAATACTCATCATTTTGAATTCTTTGTCATAAAAGACACAATAGATTTTCCTTATTTATTTAATGAAGTCAGTCAGATTCAAATGCCTAATTTACCAAAGATTGAAGAAATAGAAAATATACCGTTAGAACTTGATTTAAGAAATAAACCTGTAATAACTTCAAACCGATATACGCCCAGACTTTCTTTTACAAAATCAAAAGTCACAGGAAGGCACAATTCATCAAGATACTTGGAAGATATAATAGAATCTAAGGAAGATAGTTTGAAAAACTATAAGATTAAAGAAGAATATTTTAATGGATTAGAATTCACTCATGTGAATCTACTTATAGATACTGGAGCTAATGGAAATTATATTAGCCATAAATTATGTGATAGGTTACACAAATTTAGATTACAAGATGCACATCAATATACAAATTTTAATGGAGAAATACATGAGATAAATGAAACTATAGAAACAATTATGAGATTTGGAAATGAAACTATGCCAGTAAGATTGTTAATAGAAAATGAAAGATTTAATGATACTTTAGAAATCATGTTAGGAATAACCTTCCTAGATAAAGTAAAACCTTATTAGATAACATCTTATGGATTAAAGATTACATATAGGGATAAAATAATTTATATTCCAAGATGACTAGTCCTCATAGTATATACATACCTATTGGAATTACATATAAAGATTATAGAGCCGAATATTTTGCTGCCTATATGGATTGTGGAGCAGGATCATTCTTATGTAAATTAGATTGTTTTCCTAAGGAATACAAACAAGATTTAAAACCTATTAAGGGTAGAGATATTTCTAATAATGTTATAAGTCTAGATAAAGGAATAGAAAGACCGATAATCTTATTAGGATCATTTTTGATAAAATGTCCTCTATTTTATTTTTATAATACTGGAACAGATATTCTACTTGGAAACCATTTCTTACAGTTATTTCATAAGATTACATTTGATACTATTTTATATCTGGTGATCTTTAAGATACCATGTAAACATTTGATAGCAGTAAAACGATTATGAAATGCATATCAAAAGGATTTTCCTATTAGATTTCAACCCCGCACAGTCAAGCGTGGTGATATAGGGTAGAAAGAAAAACCGATTTTGCCCAAAGGAACACCGTTATTACAATACCAAATTATGTTTAAAAAGCTGGAACATGAGATAGAAAGGATAAAACATAGATTAAAAGATAAAAAACAAGTTTAGAGTTTTCTTGGAATGTTAAATTACGAGTCTGGTTTTATTCAAAATTTAGCGTGTCTAAGAAAACCTTTACAAGAGATACTTAAGAAAGATAAAATATTTAAGTTTAATAGATATCTAGAGGGATAGAGTAAAAGAAATAAATCAAGGTGTAAAGATTTGCCCACATTACAGTTATCAAAAGATAGTGATAATTTAATATTAGAAACAGATGCTTTTGAACATGGATGGAGCGGAATTTTAAAAATTGATTCCCCATAAGAAGAGGTATGTAGATATTGTTCTGGAATGTTTTCAGATACACAGACTAGATATCATATAAATGAAAAAGAACTCTTAGCTGTAGTTAAAAGTTGTCAAAAACTGTATTATTTCTTACTACCTAAGTGATTTAAATTAAGACCTGATAATACACAGGTTAAAGCATTTATTCAGAATAATTTACCTTCTCAACCTGAGTATAAAAGATATATTAGATGACAAATGGTATTATCTGAATATTCATTTGATATTGAAATTATTAAAGCTGACAAAAATGTTTTAGCAAATTTTCTGACCAGAAATGGCAGATCTGATGAAAAAGATCATTGATATGATTAATGAAATGAATGCCCAAGTCCAATCGATAAAGCATAATGTTACTGAGATCAATGAAATTGCGCACTATCAAAGTGCAGAAGATATTGAAAACCTACTTAAGGTAGAATGTTCCATGATAATGGCAAAGATAGATAAGTACTCAATTCCCAAAGAAGGTGCAGATAATTTATTGAAAAAGATAGAACTACAAAAGATTGAGATTTCGGATACTGGAGAATGTTCAAACTCGGTAAGCAAAGATAAAGGTAAAGCAGAGGATATTTCTCTACGTCCTCAAAGGACGAAGATTCCTATTGATATTCCTATGAAAAATCTCAATATTTCGCCATCAGGCAGACATAGTGAGATTATGAGAGAATTATACTCTCTTAAAAATACAAAGAATCGATATATAGATTTTTCTGAGATTTATTGTAGAATAAATTATTTGGAAGATTCTGACTCAAATGAAATTCGATATTGGTATAATTTTGAAGCCATCAATTCCATATTCATGACTTCACCTAATTTCCCAGAGATCAACGCCCTACCAATTTGGATTAAGGAGGGAGTTAAAGATTGTTATATGCTTAATCCCACGATAACACCTCAAGATGTCTTGGTTCTTAAATTCCTATCTGCAGGCCCTGATTTCTATCAAGACGAAGTGTACAACTCATATCCTTTAATTCAATTAGGGAAAGCGGAAACTTTTGCAATCAAGACACTGGATATGAACAAAGATTTTGTCAAACACACAGATGAAGATGTTCATTATCGGCGAGCACTCGGAATTAGAATAGTACTCCAAGGCATGGGAAGCTATTTCAAGAGAGGTTTCCGTACTTATGGAGGCATGAAAAGTCACTCCTCAATAATGATAGCACCAACTAGATCTACACTGCCTTCAGCGGACAAATATCTGAAGATGAAGATAAAATTGCTTGAACATGGACAATAAAGATAAAGAGAAATTTGCTAACTAAGGCAACACAGGGGAAGCATCTGCCCAACTTGTCAGAACAATAAAGATAAAGAGAAGATGGAGTGTGATACCAGTACAAGTGACGAATAATATTATGACAGAAGAAGGATAATTTCTAAGGCCAGAAAACGGCCAAGACAAACAAAAGACAAAGATAGAAACTTTCCAAGGTTAGATTTCATCCAAGCTATGTTGCCAAGTCAACCAAGCTACCAAATGGATAAGAAGTCAAAGAAGTTATAAATTTTCTGCAAAGAGGAAGACTTCAGCCGAGAAGAATAAATTTTGCTGCACAATTTGAAGACTTTCAAGTACTGATTAAATAACATATGTACTTGTAATGTAAGAAAAATTTGTATAAATTGTGGCTGCATGTAGAAGGTTACTCACAGGTAGAAAAAACAAAACAATTTGAGAGAAAAAACTGAGAGAATTTTTCAACTTTTTTAATAGTTAGGATCGTTAGCAATCCTTGTAAAAAATTACAGCTTTGGTGTGGTGTGAATCTTTTCCAACTTTTGTAAATCTTCAATCATGAGTGAATAAACAAGTTTCTTTTTCATTCCCTATAGAAAAGAGTATTGTTCCTTGCTCTTAAACGTTTGTCAATTTGTATATAAAAGTTCCCGTATACTCTATGCGCCTAAAGGTAGAAAACGAATTTAGGCTATGTTGAGTTATTTTGAAGGAACGGTAGGAAAGTTACCTGGTTTAAGATTGGTGCTGAGACGCACGTTTAAAGTTCCATCGGATACCCGAAGTAATTCTGGTCAAAGCGGAGACAAAGGTACGAAAGCATAGTGGACCTTTTTATATCAATTGAAAAATTTTATGATCTTAAAATAATATGATTTCTGTATTTAGGGAATGAACATGGAACCTGAAAAAGATTACTCAGAGCTACCACTTCATATATTAGAACTAATTGTATCTAAACTTTTTGTTGTTGATAGATAGAATTTACAAGAAACATGTACAAATCGTGTTATTGTTGTTAGAAACTATTATAGACATACTAATTACTATTTTAAAGAATATCTTAATGGTAGATTACATAGAGATAATAGAGATTTTGTGTATCTGTTTCATCTTATTCTACGATAATATAAATTAATATTACTGTTTATATACTGTTGCTTGTATACTATTTACAAAAAAAAAAAAAAGATAAAAAATTAATAATAATAATTAAAAAATGAATGAATACATAAATCCTGAGATGGAGGCATTTGGGCACCAAATTGAAGTTCAGCTCTTCTCATCACCCTCAAATGGATAGACAAACGGAGGTCATGAATAGAAGCTTGGGGAATCTACTGCGAAGTTTAATAGGAGACAAGCCACGGCAGTGGGACTTGGTGCTACCACAGGTTGAATTTGGGTACAACCATTCAGTAAACCGAACGACGGGGAAGAGTCCATTTGAGATTGTGTACAGATGCAATCCAACAACTCCCCTAGATCTTAATCCGTTACCAATCCACCACCAGTTCAGTTCGGATGCAGAGGAGCATGCTCAACGGATCAAGGAGCTGCATTCCCAAGTCCGTGATCGAATCATTCAGCAGAACTTACAATACAAACAAAGGGTCGACAAGCGTCAGAAGAATTTAGTATTCAAGGATGGCGATCTAGTTTGGATTCGTTTGAGGAAAGAGAGATTTCCGACAGGTAGATTTGGGAAATTATGACCGCTTGCCAATGGGTCATTCAAGGTATTGGAGCGGATTAATGACAATACCTACAAGATTGATTCACCAGGCAACTACAACGTCTCGGGCACTTTCAATGTAGTTGACTTGTCACCTTACCAGTCCGAGGATGTGGATGGTTTTGCTTATGAAGTTGCTGGCGAGGATGAGTCAGATTTGAGGGCGAATCTTTTCCCAGCCGGGCACGATTCTTGAGGTGACTAGTCCGAGCTCGAATCGAGCTCAAATTTGACCAAGTGATCCGGAAAGGCCCAAAGATCAAAATTCACTACTATGTTGTGATGCAAGGCATTTTTCGACCATCTGAAGTCATCCTGATGGAGTTTTGGGCATTTTTCTGTTTTTAGTGACATTGTCGTAATTTTTCAATTTTTAAGTGGCAGTTTCGTAATTTACTATTTTCTAGGGGTATTTTTGCAATTTCTTTACTTTCCAATTCCAATTAAGTTTAGGGTTTGTTTTTGGCTTTAAATATTTCATTTCTCATTGTTTTTGACAGCTTTTGATTAATTAAAATTTTCGACTTTGGTCGTTTTCCTAAAAACTTGTATGTTTTCAAAGAATTTTCCAACTTTTCTTCTGTTTAGCCATTCTTTTCGACATTGTTATTGCATCATCTATGCTCATTTTAGAATCTGGCTACTATATTCCAATCATGACAAACCATGCTAAAATGTTTTCTATCATCTTGAATTAATATGGAAGCAATAGATTCCAATATATTGTTTGATAAGTTAGAAAAATCGCTTTCACTTTTAGAAATCATATTTGTATAAAATTTCCTGTTATGTTTTCAAATTTAAAATATTATGTTGAAAGTATAGAAAATCTCGTTTTTCTTTCTTTATCTTTCCTTTATGTTTTTGTATAAAATCTTTTTAGTAATATGCTTGATGCAATTTAAATGATCTTACAGTGTTATCCCAATTATGGCATACAAGTTGAAAAGATTGTCTATCAATGACAAATAATTTATCGATTATCAATTCCAAAATATCATGATGTAGTTTAGAAAAATCTTTCTCGGGATTCATGTATTCTTTTTTCATTCATTTTTTAAATATTATTATTATTATTTTTATCTTCTCTTTTTTTTTTTTGTAAATAGTATACAAGCAACAGTATATAAACAATAATAGGAGCAACAGTAATATTATTTTATATTATCATAGAATAAGATTAAACAGATATACAAAATCTCTATTATCTCTATCTAATCTGCCATTAAGATATTCTTTAAAATAGTAATTAGTATGTCTATAATAGTTTCGAACAACAATATCACAGTTTGTACATGTTTCTTGTAAATTCTATCTATCAACAACAAAAAGTTTACATGCAATTAGTTCTAATATATCAAGCGGTAGCTCTGAGTAATCTTTTTTAGGTTCCATGTTCATTCCCTAAATACAGAAATCATATTATTCTAAGATCATAAAATTTTTCAATTGATATAAAAAGGTCCACTATGCTTCCGTACCTTCGTCTCTGCTTTGACCAGAATTACTCCGGGTATTCGGTGGAACATTTAACATGCGTCTTAGCACCAACCTTAAACCAGGTAACTTTCCTACCGTCCCTTCAGAATAACTCAGCACAGCCTAAATTCATTTTCTACCTTTAGACATATAGAGTATATGGGAACTTTTATATATAAACTAACAAAAGTTTAAGAGAAAAGAACAATACTCTTTTCTATGGGGAATGAAAAGGAAACTTGTTTATTCACTCATGATTGAAGATTTACAAAAGTTGGAAAAGGTTCACACCACACCAAAGCTGTAATTTTTTACAAGGATTGCTAACTATCCTAACTATCACAAAAGTTGAAAATTTCTCTCAGTTTTTTCTCTCTATTTTTTGTTTTTTCTACCCATGTGTAACCTTTTACATGCAGCCACTATTTATACAAATTTTTCTAACATTACAACTATATATGTTATTTAATTACTGTTTGAAAGTCTTCAAATCGTGCAGCAAAATTTATTCTTCTTGGCTAAAGTCTTCATGTGTGCAGAAAATTGATAACTTCTTTGACTTCTTATCCATTTGGTAGCTTGGTTGACTTGGCAACATAGCTTGGTTGAAATCTAACCTTGGAAAGTTTCTATCTTTGTCTTTCGTTTGTCTTGGCCGCATTCTGGCCTTGGAAATTATCCTTCTTCTGTCATAGTCTTATTCGTCACTTGTACTGGTATCACACTCCATCTTCTCTTTATCTTTATTGTTCTGACAAGGTGGATAGATGTTTTCCCTATGTTACCTTAGTTGGCAAATTTTTCTTTGAGCTGGAGGCCTGGATTTAATTTGTCCACGTTCAAGCATTTTTATCTTCATCTTTAGATATTTGTCCGCTGAAGGAGATGTAGATCTAGCTAGTGCTATCATTATTGAGGAGTGACTTTTCATGCCTCCAAATAGTACAGAAACCTCTCTTGAAACAGCTTTCCATGCCTTGGAGTACTATTCTAATTCCGAGTGCTCTCCAATAATGAACATCTTCATTTGTGTGTTTGACAAAATCCTTTTTCATGTCCAGTGTCTTGATTGCAAAAGTTTCCGCTTTCCCTAATTGAATTAAATGTATGAGTTGTACACTTCATCTTGATAGAAATCAGGGCTAGCTGATAGGAATTTAGGAATCAAGACATCTTCAGGTGTAATCGTGGGATTAAGCATATAAAAATCTTTAACTCCCTCCTTAACCCAAATTGGTAGGGCGCTGATCTCTAGGAAATTAGGATAAGTCATGAATATCGAATTGATGGCTTCAAATTTATACCAGTATCAAATTTCATTTGGGTCAGAATCTTTTAGATAATTTATTCTAGGATAAATCCCAAAAAAATCTAAATATCGATTCTCTATATTTTTAAGAGAGTATAATTCTCTCATAATCTCACTGTGTCTACCTGATGGCGAAATATCGAGATTTTTCTTAGGAATATCTGTAGGAATCTTCGTCCTTTGAGGACGTAGAGAAATATCCTTTGCTTTACCTTTATCTTTGCTTACCGGGTTTTGAACATTCTCCAGTATCTGGAATCTCAATCTTTGGTAGTTCTATCTTTTTCAGTAAATTGTCTGCAACTTCTTTCGCAACTGAGTAGTTACCTATCTTTGCCATTATCATTAAACATTCTGCCTTAAGTAGGCTTTCAATATCTTCTACACTTTGATAGTGCGCAATCTCATTGATCTCAGTAACATTGTGCTTTATCGATTGGACTTGGGCATCCATTTCATTAATCATATCAATGATCTTTTTCATCAGATCTGCCATTTCTAGTCCAAAAATCTACTAAAACATTTTGGTCAGATATAATAATTTAAATATCAAATGAATATTCAAATAATAACATCTACCATCTAATATATCTTTTATACTCAGGTTTAAAAGGTAAATTATTCTGAATAAATGCTTTAACCTATGTATGATCAGTTCTTAATTTAAATATCTTAGGTTGTAAGAAATAATACAGTTTTTGACAACGTTTAACTATTGTTAAGAGTTCTTTTTCATTTATATGATATCTAGTCTGTGCATCTAAAAACGTTCCAGAACAATATCTACATACCTCTTCTTGTGGGGAATCTATTTTTAAAATTCCGCTCTATTCATGTTCAGAAGCATCTGTTAAATTATCACTATCTTTTGGTAACTGTAATTTGAGCAAATCTTTACACTTTGATTTTATTTCTTTTACTCTATCCTCTAGATATCTATTAAACTCAAATATTTTATCTTTCTTGAGTATCTCTTGTACAAGTTTTCTTAGACACGCTAAATTTTGAATAAAATCAGAGGCGTAATATAACATTCCAAGAAAACTCTGAACTTGTTTTTTATCTTTTAATCTATCTGGAAAGGTTGATATTTTTCCAAAGATATGACTCTGCAATTTTATTCCAAATCCATCTACTTGCATTCCTAAAAACTCTATCTCATTTTGGCGAATCTTTGCCTTTTTCTGTGATAGAACTAGTCCATTTTCTAGACATAGATTAACAAATATTTCAAAATGTTTTAAGTGCGAATCTAAATCATTAGATAAAACTAAAACATCGTCAACATAAACAAATAAGAAATTATAATCTTTAAATATATTATACATTTTTCTTTGAAATATCTATGGTGCATTTTTTAATCCAAATGGTATTACTAGCCATTCATAGTGTCCCTGTGGAATAGAGAAAGCAGTGTAAGGGATACTCTCCTTGTGCATCTTTTTCTGCCAAAATCCACATTTACAATCGAATTTAGAAAATATCCTTTTATTCTTTGTCCAATTTATTAGGCTTTCTTTATGAGGTAGAAAGTATCCATCAAATATAGTATTATCGTTTAACTTTTTATAGTTAATTACCATTCTAGCCTTATTTCTCACTATTTCTGCATGGTTTCTAACCATAAAAGGTGGCGAGCTATGAGGTGATCTACTAGCTCTAATCATTTTCTGATTAATGAGTTCTTGTATCTGAATTTTAAATTCTTCTTGATCCTCTGTGTTATATCTCATGGGTGTTATTCTAATGATTTTGTCGTTTTCTTTCATTTCTAACTTCGCTTCTATCTTATCTTTTTTCCAAAATTGAAGTGGGTTATTTGAAAAATATTCTTCCAATCTATGTTTTATCCTTTCTATCTCATGCTTCAGTTTTTTAAACTTAATCTGGTATTGTAATAACGGTGTTCCTTTGGGCAAAATCGATTTTTCTTTGTACCTTATATCACCACGCTTGGCTATGCGGGGTTGAAATTTAATAGGAAAATCCTTTTGATATGCAACAGTAAAGATTTATATTCATTAATTAGGCCACACTATTAATAAATATATATTTGAAAATATTAATATGAAAAATACAAATATTGATGAAAGAAATTATTTAATTTAAAATTTATATATGAGATATTATGTCTACCATAGTGTAATAAGTGAATATTTTAATATAACATTTTAATATCTCATTATTATTATATTAAGTTGAA
>JAOXNR010001123.1:0-10286 GCA_028571225.1 Parsonsia alboflavescens
TATATATGCATATACGGATTTGCTAATGTGCGCTTCGGAATTTTTGCTCCGCTTGATTGGCTGCATGAGCACTGTAGCAAAAATTCCGTTACAGCAACGGTTGGAGCGCTCATTAAGGTGCGCTAGCAAAATCGTATGTATATATACATACATACATAAGACTTGATAATTTTTTGTCATTTAATTTCTCCAGAGAATGCGGTTTACGGG
Organism: Parsonsia alboflavescens; assembly: GCA_028571225.1. Lineage (NCBI taxonomy): Eukaryota > Viridiplantae > Streptophyta > Magnoliopsida > Gentianales > Apocynaceae > Parsonsia > Parsonsia alboflavescens. The sequence continues at coordinate 211 of JAOXNR010001123.1, forward strand.
TTCACTCGAATGTCTTTGATTCTCTAGATTTAATTCTTTTTTATATGTAAATGATTTCTTTTCGGTATAGTTATTTTTTGGATGTCTTTGATTAATACATTAATTTATTAAGAAATTTTATCAATTTAAAAAGTGATATTTATTTTAGATATTTTAAAATAAAATTAATATTTGATTTAGAAAGAATGAAATTGCATTTTTTTGATATTAAATCTGTTTTAATTTTAATTTAGATGTTATTCTATTCAGATGAAATAGTATTTTTTTACTTGTCTTTTTATAGAAAATCAATTGTGTATTCATTCAATTTTCCCATGATATTGAATGCTCCCCCATTTCAAAATGATTGTTGTTTGAGGAGGCAGTTTTTGTTTCAAAATCATTGTTGTTTACACATTTCAGAATAAAAGGTATAAATGAAGTATCTATTTTACCCTTTATTTATTAATCTTTTCCTGTGATATTTATTACATTTACGCACTCCAATTTTAAATCTCACCCATCACATTATCACTAATCTCAACTTTTAATAAATTCAAGAAGGGATAATATTGTCCAAAATAGGAAATATTATGATTATCTTAATTTAAGTGAAAAAAACTTTAAACGACAATCATTTTAAAATGGAGTGAGTAGAACGTACCCATTTGGAATATATATTTATATATCCTTTTTGGAGAGTAGGCCTAGGGAAGTGGATCTCACTTCTATTAAACAAGAAAATGAAGACTCCGCTTCGAATCTCCCATTGCATAGTGTTTTATTTCCAGTTTCTTTGTTCCAAGATATAAGTTATTTTAATCTCTGTTGTTTGTTTCACTATATAAGTCATTTTACAATTTAAAATGGACACTTATCATATTTGTTTCAAGCTTACCCTCAATTTAATATCTTCTTCCATTTATTATGAATAAATGCAATCGAGTTATAAATATGTGAGATAAAAGATATTTTATATATAATAAACATATATTTTTTGTTTCTTAATCCATGTAAAATGACAACTAACATCTTATACTATAGGATGAAGATAGTAATAATTTAACACGTATCCCTAAAAATCAATTATACTTGAAGTCTAGTTTATATTTTTATTATTGTAATTGGAAGTGACCTACTAATGTGTAATAGGAGTTTCGAAATTTGACAATGTTTTCTTACATGTACTCCCTCATTCACTAAATATAAATCATTTTAATTAACTTTTCTTATTATTAATTATAAGTCATCATTGTTAGTTAATTAGATATTTGATGATTTTTTTTTTTTGGAGGGGAGAGGGGGGGGGAGAATTACCATAATTTTTATAAAATGACAATTAATAACTTAGATTTAGTGACGATGGAGTAATAATAATCATTAAAGAAAACATAATATTCCATTTTCATGAAAAGAAAAACTTATAATATCCACAGGGAACACAAAGCAATTTATTAAATCATCTTTATCTTACCATTTTAAAATCCTCTATTACACAAACTATCATCAAAGACTCCTGTAATCAAGTCTCCTTATTTAGAGACCAAAGTGAAGTGCAATTTTCCAGTTTTCCTAACCTCTTAAGCCTATTAGGAAATCAAATGATTTATTTGTTTCAAATCCTAAATCCAACATTTATGCTTCATTCTACGCAGAGGACATGGATCAGAATCACTTTGCTGCAGCCTGAAAATTCCAAGATCAGCAAGGTTTGCTTCCTTTGTACAAAATAGGCTTAAGAAATCAGTTGTCTCCAGCTCCCCCACCCCATCTTTTTATTCGACTCTCTGCATAGCCAGCCTGAAATTTCATAAGCAGAAAAGGCAATTAAGCTTGAAAAGTGTACTCATAGAGAACATAGAGAAAGTTACACGGCCAAATGTTCTAAATACAACATATATGAGACTAACCTCTTTCTGCCAGTTTGTGAGTGCAGTAACTATTATTAGGATTATAGTCTGCAAGAAAATGCCACCAACCATCCCGGCCCAGACTCCCTGCAGATCAAATGTATAAAATTTTTTGCAATATAGACTTGTAGATGGAATTTATAATTTAAAGAAAATAACAGTTAGATATCTCCTTCTTACCATATCTCCATAATGAGCTGCGAAGCCCAGCAGAATGCCAGCAGGCAAACCAACAATGTAATAACAGCCAAGATTAATATATGCTATTAGGGCTTGCCAACCGGCTCCAATAGCGACCCCTGAACATAAAATTGGATCTCATCAGTTAACTTTAGAATGGATGATCAATAAGAATTTTGCAATTTGCTGCAATTACCTGACAAAACTGGTTGTACACTGTTTAACATTACTGTTAATCCAAGCAAGGGTGCAAGTCTGGTAGTCTCTTTAGCAACGACTTCACTATTCGTGAAAAGAAGGGGAAAATAATCTTGGGTAGCAAACACCAACACTGAACAGATAATGCCTATGACAAGCGATGTCAAAGTGACCACAATCACTGAAATTTTCGCCAATCGTGCATTGCCAGCTCCAAGTTCATTTGATACTCTCACACTACAACAGGGACAAAGAAAGAACACATTATTTAAATAGTTTTTTAAAGATTTGAGCATAACTATGAGCTGAAGTATTAGTGTATAATAGGCAATGAATATCACCTTGCAGCTGCATTGAATCCGAAGTTAATCATCATAAGCCATCCTTCTATATTCAAGCTGCAGAACTTCTCAAAGATGTTAGGCCAAGTAATCAATATGAAGAATTCTAATTAGGTTAAAATATGCTCAAAACTAAAGTGAGGTTAATGTAGAAGTTCAATGTTCAATCTTATACTCCATTACTCCATCAGCCCAGAATTGAAAGTCACTACTTTCATTTTGAATCGTTTGAAGTTAAATACCTCATTTCCATTTCCTAGAGTCAAGATAAGACATTTAATTTTGGATTCCAGGCAGAGAGAGTACATGGTTGCATTACTGGAATGAAAACAAATAAATCAGGAGAAGCGTAAGGATAATCGGAGAGTAATTACCAGATAGACATGGCGTCAACTTGAATCAGGGGATTCGGCAATCGACCTACGATTACCAGTGTTATCATCAGGTACCAGAACTCCAAGCTTCATGAAAGTGCAGACAAAAGAAAAAAGAAGGGCATCATGAATAGGACCTAAACATCAAAAAAACAGTCAGAGAGACAAAAAAAACACAAAAGAAAGGGAAGAATACATATATGTACCACAACATAATGGCAGAGGCCAGAGAGAGCTTGAGAAAACTATACAAATCTTGAAAAGCAAGCCATGAGAATCCACTCCAAGCTCCATCAGATTTGGTGATGAAAATATAGAATAACTGCCCAAAAACGATGAGCCACCAGGAGAGATTCAAGGTGACAGCAGCTCCAACCAAGCCACAGTTAAGCTTAAACATGAGCAACCAGCTCAGAAAAACATGTATAGCCAGCACAATCCCAGATACCCACATCATTACAGAGAGTTTCCTCTGTGCTTGCAAGAATTTCTGTATCGGAAAATTCAAGGCATATGCATATAGTTGTGGTATCATCCATAATGCAAATTTTCCTGCACGAAACAGATCAAGTTAATAACTATTCACATTAATTTGACTGAAACACCATTTTAATAAATTACTCGAAAATAAAATATATGTACTCCCTCAAAATACCATATTACAAAAGGGATACAAAGGGAGTAAAGTTCCTAAAGAAAAGCTCACCAGCTGCCTTGGAAATTTGTTTTGTCTCTCCGAAATATTGAAGAATATGGGGGGCATAAATGTAAACAGGGAGCATAACAGTGGCAGTGGTGAGAAGAATAACCCAGGATCGTTGCATGTATATTCCAAGCATCCTGATTCGACCCGCACCATATGCCTGCCCGCATAAAGTCTCCAAGGCACTTCCCATGCCCAACTACAACCATCATTACTCATTGCTCAAACACATTGTAATATTAGTAACATTGTCACATTCTTTTTTTTTCTTTTGAATAAAAAAAAAACGTGAATTTTAATCATGTAATCTTGAAAACGACCACAAATATCATAAGATCGATATTTATCTCTAACATTTCACTGTTATTTAGTTTGATGACAATTGGCTAAATACCCGATATTTACATTACATATAAGCAAATCTATTACACAGACATCATTTCCTACTGCATCCATTATATCATCAATTATAATACAATTATACAAATGTGTTTTTATATTTTTATAGCTTAGTTTATAAAATAAAAAATAATTACATTTTATTGCTATCTCACAATACAGTGTAAGAAGTAAAGAACCGAGCCCCTCCATCATATTGAAAGTCATTTTCACGTGTCAATCCATATCACCACTAGGATTTTCCCTTCTTTTTTTTTTTTTTCAATTTATTTTTATCAAAAAAGAAAAGTCAAAAAGGTTGTGATGATAAGATTTTTGTAAGAATTAAGAACAACGAAGAAAATTCTGAGCCCTTTCAGTTGTACTACGAAAATCTGTTTCGACAGACGCAATTAATAATTCTGCAGGAAAAATGATACTTTTATATATTATATTGTTATTATATAATTTATATTAATATGGGAAAATGGAAGAAATGAGAAAATCAAAAGGGGAATGTTCGAGACGGAGAGGTGCTTACCATGACTCCAAAGGCAAGGCCAGCAATCACCGAGTTCTCGACGGAGACGGCTGCAAGATCGACTTCTCCGACAAGACCTGCAAAGGTCTGGGTGATTGCACCCAAGGAATACTGAAACACAGAAGTAAAAATAGCCGGAGCAGCAATCTTCCATAGCCTCTCGGACTCGACGCCGAACTCTTTGACGAAGCCGCTGACCGTTACATTTCCGTTCCCGTTTTCATGACCACCGAGGAGTGGCTCCGAACTTTTCTCCATGGAGAAGATTTGCAGAGGAAATATAAAAGATTATAAAAATAAAAATAAAGAAACTTTCTGGAACTGTTTATGAAATCTCTCTGCTCTTACATCACAATATCGAAGACTCAGAACATCTTCTTCTTTGTTTTATTATGCGTACACAAAGTTCGGGAAAGAGAGAGAACAGCCTTCTGACGACTGGACTGCAGAGGACGTGTCTCAGGAATGTAATGCAATATTAGTATTTTCTTTTCTTTTTTCTTTTTTCTTTTTTTTTTTGGGGATCGGCCGTCGGCGGATCAATTGAGTAGGCTGAAGAATAGGGTAATGTACAAATTTACGGGGTGTATTTTCACACGCTTTTTTCTTTCTTTCTTTTTTTTGTGAATTTTTAAAATAATTATTCTTAAAAATTTAATATATAATCACGGCGTTTTCATTTTTATTCAAATTAAATCAGTAATTTTTTATTTATCCAATTGTTCACAACATTTCACAATTACTCATATCTAAAACTAACTTTTCATTCTATACACATTTTGACTTTTAATTAAAATGAAAAATCAAAATATAGCATTTATTCTCCTTTTAACATGCATTTACTATCTTACCCCTTAGCATTTAACACATCCAATCGAACCCAACTACGTGTAAAATGAATTGAAGAAACATCATTCATTTGATCAGAAGTTTTGAACCATAGTTAAGAAAATTGCTCAAAGAACCATTTCTTATAGGACAGAAAGAAAAAAACTAACTTTTTATTGTGTTCAGTTGTTCATTTTTGTTTTCCAAAATTAAGAAGACAAAGGTAGGGGGTGTTTGAAGGTACATTGTTCGGTTTGTTTCTTTGTTATTTTTTTTCTTTGGTGTTTGGAAGCCTGGGTTTGTTTGTTCTGTGTTGTTTATCTGGGAGAAGGAAGGAAGGATGGTAGGATTGCATCAGCTCTGCTTCGTCTGCTGGAGCCATGACAACCATATTAGGTAAACAAGCCATAAAACTTGTGTCCAATGCACCACAATGGGTTGGACCATTTGCACCAACAAGCCCTACTCTGTCCATGGCAAATCTCACTGATAGCTTTTGTAGGTCCACATCATGAACCACCAGGCTGCATCCAAAAGAAAAAAGACTTATTAACTACGGTGGACTTATAAAATATTAAAAAAAAAATCATAATTAATCAAAAACAAGATTTTGTGGATAAATCTATCACCTGATCATAACCTCTTTGAAGAAAAGAAGAATTTTGCATAGAATGGCTTGAGACATTCAGTGGCTTCCGTCGAAGTAAGGAGATTTTGAGATTTGAGAAAGGGCTTTCAAGACACGAGACAGGTATATTTCGAGACCTATATAAGTGATTTCGAGACAAGAGATAGTTGAATTCTAGACAAAAGAGAAGGCTTTCGGGGCAAGAGAAGGAACTTTGAAGACACACATTGGGGATTCGAGACAGAGGATTTCGAGACATACATTGGATTTCGAAACAGTGGATTTGGGATTTTGAGGCAAAAGATTTCGAGACACACAGGGATTTTAAGACACACATCTAAAATTCGAGACAGGGGATTTTGAGACACAAATATTGGGTTTTGAAACACAAATAGAGGATTTCAAGACACACATAGTTGATTTCGAGATACAATGTAGAAATAGATTACATGAGGATTGTTGTTCACAAGAGTTCTCCAGATGGAAGGGTGCGTGCACTAGTTGTACCCTTCGATGTGAACTATGAAGATTTGAGGTGAACTATGACAAACTTGATGAAGATTGACTTAAACCAATTTGACATACAAATGTCAATTGCTTCTAAATTTTGTGATGGAAGTATGAAACTAATAGAGATTGAAGACATGTATGACATTATGTTTTTGAAGGGGGAAGGGGATCCTAAAGTTGTCGTCGAGAACAAAATTCAGAGGACTTATGAGGGTGGTATCAATTGTGATATTGACTGTAATTGTCCATCCGGTCCAAATGATCATGAAAGGGCAGGATTTGTTGATGCAAATAATGAAGCTGAGACATCTGGATATTTTCGCACAGATGATAATTATGATTTCGATGAAGAATATATTCGCAGCGTTGATGTTGATGATGATGACAATGGTGACAACAATGACAACTTCTACGATGGGATGAGGTAGGTGATTCCATTTGAACAATTTATACCGGACCTTTCTACTAACTTTGCAAATATGGTCTGCAATGACCATGAAGATGTGCATTTTTTGGAAGACGATACTGTTCCACTTGTGGGTTCTATTGGAAAAGATGTACTCTTTAATAATAAGGATGAACTGGTACAGCAGTCGGTGAATATTCACTTAATAACCGATTTCCATATCATGTGGTACATTCGGATAGGGAAAGATTTGAGGCACGATGTAAGAACCAAAAAGATTGTGCTTTCATGATACATGCAAATTGTAGTGCTGGATACCAAATTTGGGTTATTCACGAGTTTGTGTCAACTCACACCTGTATCCAAACTGTACAGCAAAGCCAAAATAGGAGTGTAAGTACAATAACGATTGGTCGTATGTATACTGGTAAACTCACTGATGCAAATCACATCCCCAAAAATGTGATTCAAGACATGCGGGAGAATTATGGTGTGAAGCTTGGAATCACCAAAGCCTAACAATCTTTACAACATGCTAAAGACATAGCCTGTGGAACTCTAGAAAACCTATACAGACAGCTACCGTCATGCCTCCACATGTTAAAGCATGTAATGCAGGGGACGGTGACCAGTATACTTATGCGAGATTAGCAGTTTCTGAGTTCATTCTGTGCACTTGGTCCTTCGATTGAGGGTTTCAAGTATATGAGGCCTGTAATTGTCATAGATGCAACACTTGAAAGGTGTGTGTAAAGGAAAATTTATGTAGCTGTCTGTGCAGATGGAAATGGGCAAACTTTTCCCCTTGTTTTTTTGTTTAGCGAGGAGGGCAACGATTCAGGGGAATGGTTCCCTAGAAGATTCAGGACTGCATATGGAATGCGGGATAATTTGGTTATTATATCTGATCGGCACAAATGCAGACTGCGTGCAGTGAGAACAGTATATCTCGAGGTTCAACATGCCTTCTGCTATCGACATCTGAAAGAAAACTTAAAGACAAAGTGCAAAAATCCTCGGGTTGCACTCCGTTTAAAAATGAGGCATATGCCTATGACAAGCAGACATGTGACCTCTATTATGGAGACATTAAAGAGATGCACCCTAGAGTTCATCGTTGGTTGGATGTCGAGGTAGGATGCCCGGGTTGGTCACTAGCATATTGTCAAAAAAATCGCTACAACCAAATGACGAGGAATATCGTGGAGTTCTTCAACCACGTGATCAAGAAAACTCAGAAATTGCCCATTACATCTGCACATGAGTGTTTTAGGAGTTTGTGTCAAGCTTGGTTCAACAAAAGTAGGGAAGTAGCAGCTACAATGCCAGATCTTATCACCAAGCGAGCAGTGGAAAGAATTGAGGAAGAAGCTGCGAAAGTCGACCTTGAAAGGCTATGGATTACATCCATTTGGGATAGAGAGGAATATGTTGTAGGAAATCTAACAAAGGAATCAAATGTTCTAATGGATATCCTCCAGAAGACTTGTGGATGTCGGAGATGGGAAGTGGAAGAGATACCTTGCAAACATACCATTGCTGTTGCCAGGTAAATTTTTTGTCTATTTCCTGACTTAGCTGCTAAATGTAGAAGGTCCATTTGAGATATTAGTTGTCCATTCAAGAGAAAAGAGTCCATTATAAAAACGAGAATCAAGATTCGAAACAAGAGAATCCAGATTCGATGTCTCGAATCCAAATTTGAGACCCTCGAGTTGTCCATTCAAGAATGGAGACCAAGCGTGATCCATTCGAGATCCATGCCCTCCATTCGAGACTCATCCCTTCCATTCGAGATTAGTGACCAAGTGTGGTCCATTTGAGATCCATACCCTCCATTCGAGACTCATCCCTTCCATTCGAGATCCAAGATAGTCCATTCGAGATTGATGACTAAGTGTGGTCCATTAGAGACACAATTCTTCCATTTGAGATCCATGTCATCCATTTGAGACTTAATTGTTTTCCATTCGAGAATGGAGACCAAGTGTGGTCCAATCAAGATCCATGCCCTCCATTCGAGACTTATCATTTCCATTCGAGATCCAAGATAGTCCATTCGAGATTGGTGAGCAAGTGTGGTCCATTAGAGACACAATTCTTCCATTCGAGATCCATGTCATCCATTCGAGACTTAATTATTTTCCATTCGAGATTGGAGACCAAGTGTGGTCCATTAGAGATCTATGCCTTCCATTCGAGACCCATCAATTCCATTCGAGATCCAAGTATAGTCCATTCGAGATTGGAGACCAAGTGTTGTAAATTCAAGACACAATTCTTCCATTCGAGATCCATGTCATCCATTCAAGACTCAAGTGTTTTCCAATCGAGATTCGAGACCAAGAGTGGTCTATTAGAGACCCAATTCTTGAATCGCCATTTTTTTTTTATTCTATAAGCATGTATTTATATATTTTCACAACTCATTGACTGTAATTCTTTTTTATAGGGAAACCGGGACTCATTATTACATTCTATGTCGTGGTCACTTATTTGATACGGAAAAGCTGAGGATAGCATATGCACCTTCGATACAGCCTGTACCTTTATGTTCGTCTTTGAATTCAATTGTAGGTATGGATGATGTGGTTGTCAATCCTCCTACTGGCAGAAGATCTGTTGGAAGATCACAAAGGCTCGCTTTATCTCTCGGAATGAACAATACCGGTGAAGGAAAACGTGCTCCTTATGCAAGAGAAAATGACATAATCGTACCACCTGTCCAAATGCTCACAACACAGAAGCCCAACATCCTGAAAAATTTATCAACATCCCGAAGAAAATAATCCAACAGTGGCTGACTTAAATGATGAAATGCCCATATCTGATCCGAATTCCATACAATTTTTCAAGACAAATTTTGACGTTCATGTCAATTTCTCTATGGAGGATGTGGATTTTTATCCTAGCAATATCAATGTTGACACAGTTCATGACATGTAAATGTTATTATTTTAAGAAACGTGAATTTTTCATTTAATTTAAATTGCTTTTTTGTCATTGAATCAAGGCCACAATGGTCTCTACCTTGTATACGGATTGATATAAATATATATATATATATATATATATATATATATATATATTTATATAACTA
>JAOXNR010001124.1:0-10286 GCA_028571225.1 Parsonsia alboflavescens
AACCGTATATATATATATATATATATATATATATATACATATATATATATATATATATATTTGTTGTTGTTGAAATTTGGACAAATTTAACCCCAATTTAGAGTTTTTGAAAAATCTATTAGCTCAGCATTAAACCATTCGATTCATCACTCCAACCAATCAATCCATCCTGATTTTTCATTTAAAAAACAATTTTGATAAAAAAAAAATGGTTTAGTACTCTCTTTCGAACAAGTTTGATGATTGATTCATGATTTAATCGGTCTAATTTAAAAAACAGTGGTAAATACTTCCTCTAATCTCCATTTTAAATTGAATAAACTATTTATTATTTTAATCCATCTCCAACATCGGACATTTTATTTGTCCAAAATTTTATTAATTTAAGTTGGATTCAACTCACGTATTCTCCTTTAAGAAAATTAATTCATCTACATTGTTTAAATCCGATTGAATCCTTCTAAGAATTAGTCAAAATTTTATAAAAGTAAGTTGGACCATTTCATAAATGAATATCTTAATAATTTTCTTTTAAATGTAACAAATAATCATTATTCTTTACTTTAACTTTTGACTTGTACAGAAATTACGGAAATCACGTAATGCGAAAGATTTAATCTTCTTCATTTATAAAAAACCAAAAGTCTTTTTTAGTTAAAAAAAAAAAAACTAAATTCATATGAAGTATTACTATTTTCAAATTAATAGTGAAATTTAAAAGCAATTTGCTTCATTTCTTCAATTTTCTTTCTTTTTAATTAAAAAGAAAAAGGAAAAAAAAAGGAAGAAAACAAAAAGCCCGCGCCTCAATTCTGACGGTTCGAAATTCAAATTCCAGTTAAACGGGGCACTATATATATATATCCCGGAATTCAAAACAAACTTCCCTCACGCCACAATTTGCATATGCCAATAAGAATTTTTGGAGACTGTGAGAGCGTGTGGGCTCTAGACAAGCAAAAGGAGAAGATGAGGAAGCGATCCACGAGGAGAAAACCATTGACTGCCGCGACACCGTTGCCGGAGACCTCAGACACACCAGAGACTCCAATTAGATCGGCGAGTGAGTCACCTAAGGAACTTGACTTCAGTTTCAACGCTGCTAAGCTGCAGTATTCCCCTTCGATGAAGAAGAAGAAGAGAAACGGAGGAGTTTCTGCTTCAAATAAATTTCAGCCTAGTGGAAGATTATCGCCGCCGTCGCTTAAAGGTGTCAACACCGTTTCCGATCTGAAGCAGCTGGCTTCGACGCAATTGGAATCCTTGAAGAGTCAGTTGGAGTGTTCGCACGTGGAGATTTATAAGGAAATCGAAGCTTCAAAATCTCGTCTCCATAAACGCTTCAAGGTTTCTCTCTATGTTATCTTAGCTTAAGCATGAACTACGTTTAATTTCTGTCAATATAGATACAATTTTTGATCCAGTATTCTGTTTCTTATGCCTATCTGATAATTCGGACACAAATCTACATTTATGCTTGATTTCCACTGTGGCTTTACAGAGCAGGTTCAGCTTTCCCGTTAAAAATAATTTCATTTTGTTCAGTGCTTGTTTGGCTAATTTCTCTCTTACAATAATTCTCTATTGATTTACTAAATGTATTTGAATTAGACGAACTATTTTGGTCACTATATAAAGTTCGGTGAGTCTATGGAGTTGTATCTGCGCTGAATCTGAATTTAGATGTGGTTGGAATTTGGAAACTTATAAGCGGCCTTCGAATTATATCATAAGTGGAACTTGATCTTGTCTATCAATTTGAAATTGAATATAAGTTGGTCTGTCATTTTTCTTGGGCTATACATTTCTTCAGTTAAATGTCTTATTCTAGTTCTATGATCTGCCTCCTTTTCTAAAGGTTTTGTTTTAGATACTCTTGTCTCCTAATACAATTCCATAACTGTTTTATAGTTGTTGCTGGCAGAAAGCTTATAAATTTTCTTCCATCCCCTGTGCCTAGTCAATCTGGTGCATATGTTGTAGCTACAAATTTGGTAGTAGTGTTATCATTAACCGTGATGCTAATGTTATCCCAAAAGCAGGACAATAAAATTAAAGCTCTCGATTGCTGTCTTATTCGAGTTATACTTTTTGGCATTTTGCACTTCTCTGCTGTTGCCCCAGTTTTCTTTCACAGTGGATCCATTATAGGAGGTCCATTTGATATCTAGAGGACCTACAATTTGGTCTGATTTTATTCCCAATAGATATTATGCTTTAATGTGGGCTTATATAGTATCATCATCTGATTTTATTCCAAAAAACTGTCATTCTTGCATTTTCTACTGGATAGACCGATCACAAGTGAAACTAATTGTAGTTTTATTATTAAATTCTAGATCAGGCAGTCATTCCAAAAACAATAATGTTGAAATTGATTATTTTTCTCCTACTTTTCAGACTTCTTTTATTATTTCCTTACGGTTCTTGTTACATGCATTTTGTTTCTAAGAGCACTCGTTTCTGAGAAATGTATCAATGCTTAGTTGATCTAGAAGCTGCATCAGCAACAAAACATTTATGTAGATATCTTTGGATCATGGATGTCCAACATTATTGTAGTCATTCATTGGTTTGATGCCATTTTAACAGATTCAAACTCAGGCTTGCCAGAAAGTGATGGACGAAGCAGACATGGACTATAAGAAGATGTCAGAACGAATAGATGAAGGACGGGAAGCGATGAATGTAGGCCTTTCATGATTAAGTTCAGTCTTCCTGTTACATAGTTTTTCTTTTTTCCTTATTTTCTCATTTTAATTTAATGAAAATTTCAGACTTTATTCACTGAATTCATGGCTGAAGCTCAAGCTAGTGCAGCTCGTAGTAAGTATTTAGATATTTACGTAAGCACCTAAATACTATTGCATTTAATTTTTACGGATCTATTGATTCATTTACTCAAGAACTTCAAGTAAGCATATCCTAATGGGAAGAAGTATTTCTTTTCTTGTTTCCCTGAAATTTCTACGTTTTCTCTCTGCTTCAGTGTGCAAAACATCCATTCCAGATATTTTGAAATCCTTTGACAAAGCTATCAGTTCACTGAGGAGCCGTTACGGGATCGCATCAGCTCAGCTTGGATAAACCAACAGAAATTTTAGGTGAGTGGAACTTGCAATATTCATGTTCAGTCAAAGGTTAAATTGGTTAGTGTAATACACATGAAAAACACAGACATTTGCTGAGCAATACATTACTTGACTAATAAAAAATGCTTACTCAGTTTCCCTCTAACACAAAATGGCAATGGGCAATGGATAGTCCAATGGGTACATGAAGTTGGGATCAAAATAAAAATGAGTGTGATGATATATCTGAAACATATTCTTGTGCATTCATTCAATTAAGTGTTCTGAGTCAAAAATTTTTAATAGACTCGCTTGCTTTAATCTTGGTCTTCAGTGAGATCAAGCATCAATTATGTATGAAAAACATACTCTTGTTATGGTCATAACTGTATGATCTTTAACGCTCTGAACCATGCTTGTGTTTATGTGTCATTTTCATATTCTGCTTTCTGTTTATCCTTTCGCAAAAATACTGTATTTACAGAGAAATCTGTTGATTTTCCTTATCAATCTTTTTGTTTTTTTCCTGGTTTTTCTTGGTTTCTCAAAGGCACTGCAATAAGGTACACAGAGGGGCAACACGAAATTCCTGTATAGCTGCAGCTTTGAATTGAAAATCTTCCTTAGATTTGTATGTTGGCATCTTTTTTTCAGATGAATTCGGAAGAAACACACAAAAATTGAAACTTCGTAGAGTTTATTTTACCTGCTTACTAGGCTGCAATGTTTATAGTTCTAATGTTGGATCAGAACCTCCAGTGGAGAAAGCAAGCTGTAAACTTCAAATGGTTTTGTAGGGCTATTTGCACAGCCCAAAGTTTAGACATGTCAATTTCGCATTAAACTTGTTGGGTCGAGCTTATTTCAGGTTTAATTTTCTAAATGTTGAAACAAACTTTTTTTCAAAAAAAAGTTTTTGAAAATTCTTTCCCCATGGTTCGGGGTGGTCTAATTTTGATAACCTATTATGAAAAATTTTCAAATTGTCATTGCAGATATTATTGATTTGTATAGTTTCATTGGTCTTCAAAAGTTAAGTGGCATGTTCAAATTTCAAAATTCGAAGATATTAATGATCAAGATTTTTAAAATTTAAAACTACATTTTTCTTTTAGATGTCTGTATTTTATTTTATTATTTAAAATTGAATATCTCATTCTTTAAAGTAGATAGATATTTAATATGAACGGAATTGTTATAAAACGTAACTGATGAAGCGCAACTAGAGTGCAACAGCCAAAACGACGTTGTTTTGGCTGCGAAATAAGTGGATATATCCTTCAGGCCCACTTATTTCGCAGTCAAAACGACGTCGTTTTGACTGTTGCGCTCCACCAGTTACGTTTATAGCAATCCTATTAATATGAATGTCCATTAACAACCTCCTCCATAAGAAAAAAATAAATTAATAACTTTATAAAAATGAAATATATTTTTTAATTTTCAATTTGAGTCAAAATTAAATATTTAATTTTATATACTAAATTTTCAATGATTTGAAAAGTTTATTTTGAAATTTGTATAATAAATACATGGAGATTATATTAGTAAGAACAAGAGAAGACACCATAACAGTATTTTGAAAATCAAATAAAATAGTAGTTCTAGCTCCATAAATCTCCATTTTGTTTCTTAATGATTAAAATAAAGTCATTGAAGTGAATTCTTGGTATGGTCTAGGAGGGTATTATAGTCATTGAGAAAATCATATTAGTCTTATATATATATAAATTTCAAATGGTAAAGAGAATCAGATAAGCCCTTCTTAAAAATCTTGAAAAGAAAACATATGCCGACCACCCAAAATCAAACACATAATGGATATCTGCTCATGTCCAATACCTCATCCATCCCCTTTTCAATTTTCACTCACTTCATCAAAACCATTTCTTCAATTCCTACCCTTTAGACCTAAATGGAAGACTCAATCTCGTTTTCCACATTTACCTACAATCTCTGCAACTCTGAACACCCCGAAAGGTTTTGGGCCCTCAGCAAAGAAAGCCAAGAAAACCAAGAAACCAGAAAAGGGTAACAATTTTGATGATGGTGAAGAAGAGGAAGAGGAAGAGGATGAAGAAGAGCCAGAAGAGGGAGTTATACCAGAGATTGTGACCAATAGAATGATGAGCAGAATGGGATTTTCAGTGGGTATCCCTTTATTTATAGGGTTGTTGTTCTTCCCTTTTTTCTACTATCTCAAGGTTGGGTTGAAGATAGATGTGCCAACTTGGATCCCTTTTATAGTGTCATTCATCTTCTTTGGCACAGCCCTCTTGGGAGTCAGCTATGGGATTGTCTCCTCTAGTTGGGATCCTATGAGAGAAGGCTCACGCTTGGGTTGGAATGAAGCTCAGAAGAATTGGCCTGTCTTTTGGCAGTCTATATGGGGTGGTGGATCAAAAGAGAAATAGAAATTTTCTCCTGCTTTTGTTCTTGAAATTCCTCCCAGGGTTTTGTCTTCTTCTCCTTTTTTTTTTTTTAATGTATTTTATTTCATCTTCTTTTTTTTCATTTTCCTTCTCGCGTGGTAGAGTGATATTTTGGGCTTTTTTCCAACTCCCCCTGTTTCTGTAAAAAGAATTCACTTTGCATCGCTGGCCCAATAGAAATATCTGATATTGTAGGTTCTGCAGAGAGGAAAAGTAAAAGCAAAAGCAAATAACCACAAAAAATATTTTGTGCAAAAATAATAATACAAAATGTTGTGAGAAATTAGAAAAATTATGTTAAAAAAACAAAAAGACGTCTAAAGGGAACAAGAGAAGAAGAAAATCAGATCAATTGCAATTAAAAACTGGTAGAACGGTAAAGGAATCCAAATACAACTAAAGATCACAGTTGAGAATCAAATAAGTATCGGGTATATAGTAGTGGTTAGATACATCAAACTAAACAAAATCAAGAAATAAGTGCATCTTTCCTAAATTATCATCTCAAACTCATTCTTTATGGATTCTTTGAATTCATTTGCCATTTTTTACAATTGCCAGTGTAGATTAGATCATCAACATATAAACAAACTAATATACCCTATTTTCTTCTCCTACTTTGACATACCCAGGCGGAGACTTGACATCTAATTGGTAAATCTCCTATTGATTTTGAGCAGCCAACCCCAAAATCATCCTAATTGTCTCATGCCTTGCAACGGGTGCAAAAACCTCCTCATAGTCCACTCCACGCACTTGTTTGTAGCCCTTGGCTACTAATCTTTCCTTGTGTTTGTCAAGTTCTCTATTCTCTTTCAACTTTGTCTTGTACACCCACTTCACTCCTCTACTTCTTTTGCCTTTTGGAAGATCAATTAGTTCCCAAGTTCCATTCCATACTTCATCTCTGTTAAATACCATATCTCTACTAACAACGATCTTTTTGGTGAGTTGGATTGAAGAGTTTGTAAGCTTTGGTGCTATCCGCAACTCCAAGAAATAATGCTTTCTCTCCCCTTCTCATCGAGCTTTTTTCATTTGTTATCTACAATGTGAGCAAAACAAATGCAACCAAAAATCCTAAAATAACTTGCATCAGGTTTTCTACTGCTCCAAGCCTCTTCAGGGGTTTTGGATTGCATTGTTAGTGTAGGACTTCTGTTCAATATATGGACACTTGATTTTGCAACTTCATGCCGAAAACTTTTAGGAATGTTGCTGTTTTACCAACATGCTTCTCACCATATTGAGAATGGTTCTATTCTTTCTACACTTTCTCCATTTTGTTGTGGAGTATAGGCAGTAGTCTTTTTTCTTTTTATCCCATCTTTTTCACAGAATTGTAGGAATATGTTTGACTCCTTCTCACCTCCTCTGTCACTTCTAAATATTTGTATTTTTCTACATGCTTCATTTTTTGCTATAGCTTTGAACCTTTTAAAAGCTCCACCAAATGCCTCTAATTTTTTTTGCAAGAAAGTAAATCCATGTTTTTCTACTAAAGCGGTCAGTATTGAAGTAGTATTGATTGAACCAGCAACAATTTCTTAGTCCTCTGAGCTTTTCCTTTGGGAAACGGCTCTCGATGTTGTTTGCCTACCACACAATTTTCACATAAGCTTGAGAGACTTTGAAAGTTTGGTAAACCAGTCGCCATATGTTTTTGTTGTAGTGTTTTCAAACCTCCGAAATTAAGATGACAGTATCTAAAGTGTCATAACCAACCTGCATCTTTCAATTGAACTGCAAAACAAGTTTGTTGAACATGGTCTTACCTTAGAGGAAACAGTTTGTTCAATGTCATACATACCTGGGTGATTAGCCTCTGTTTTGGATCTTTGATCTTTGCATATGCCTTCTTAATGTTTACCTCATATCCCTTTTCTTGCAATTGTCCGATGCTTAATAAATTTGTTTTTAAACTTGGAACAAATAATACATTTGAGATCACTTTCATATCATTCATATTAGTTTACATCACCTTTTTCTTTGACTTCAATTTTGGTGTGATTTCCAAATTTCACACTATCTCTGAAGTTTTCATCATGGCGTGAGAAAATCTCCATGTTGCCAGTAATATGATTGTTGCAACCTGTATGCAGGTACCATATATCACTTATTGTCTCCTCTTTTGCTTGACAAACCATTAGTAGTGATATCTCATCATTCTCTTGTTCTGCGAAATTTGAGGTTTCTACATTCAGATCTATAGTGACCAAATTTCCGACATCCAAGACACTCAATGTGTTTTTACTCGCTCCACCATTTTTGAAGTTATTTAGTGACCGATTGGTGAAGATCTTTAGTGACCGATTTCTTTTTTTTTTACTATTATCAATCAGTTTCATAATTTCGAAGATTCTTTCTTGTCTTAACTTTCTCTTGCTTACCAACATTGGTGAAGGCTTGCAGAGCTTGTTCTCCCTTGTCATGCTGAATTAACTTCCTTTCATGCACCTGTGAAGTGCTTTGTAGCTCATCAATTGTTAGTTCATCAATATCATGTGATTCTTCAATAGAACAAACAATATAATAAAATTTTGGCAGCATCGATCTTAGCTTCTTTACATCATTACATCGTCTGTCTTATCTCCAAGAATTCTCATTATACTCACTACTTCCAATACTCCAGAGAAATAGTCATAGACAGTTTCTCCAGACTTCATTTTCAGAATTCCAAACTCTGTTCGTAAACCTGAAAACTACTGCCTTTTTGTTCTTACTAATCCTTTACTTTTCTCCATCATTAAGTCCCAAATGTGTTTGGAGGTATCTTTGCAAAGATTTGTCTACAAGATTGAACGATCTACGGCTTGAAATAGATAGTTTTTGGCCTTTAGATCCTTCAATTTCATTGCTTCTACTTCTACCTTTTGTGCTTTCGTTGCTGCTACACCCAAACTGGGAATTCCTTCTGAGACCACTTTCCAATATTTTTTTTGATTTAAGAAAGTTTTCCATTTACAAACTCTAATGATTATCATATTATAGAATAAATGGTTGTTCAAAATTTTCTTTGGCCATTTGAACAAAAGGGTATAAGAATCTGCTGCTACATGTAGTTTTCTAAACACCTAAAGTTTTTGGCTCTTAAAAAAACTAAAGGCTTCTAAAGGGAACAAGAGAAGAAGAAAATCAGAGAGAATAATCAATTGCTGGGAGAATTTCTGAATAATACTTGTATCTTTCATTCAAATATTTTCTAACAAATTAGACATCACATTCCAAAATTGAATATTTGATTTTAAAAATATTTATTGAAAAATTTTGACTTAGTTCATTTAATTTTCATTCCTTTTTAGAGCTTGACTAATTTAAGAAATTAATATTTAATTTCAAATGACTCAAAATAAAAATATAAAAATTTCATTCAAATGAATAAAGTATTCATTTTTGTTTTGTAATGTCCGAAAGTAGTAAACATTGGATGAAGAGAGTACATGGTGTAGGGTCTTTATTGGGATTCTGCGTTGCAACTTACATGTTCTGATGTAAGTACAAGGGGCAGATTATGGTGATCAAGAAATTGGAATTTTTGTTTTAATTTGAATCTAAACCAATCTCTCAAGCTAATTTTCAACCCTATACTATTTTTTAACCTATCTATAACTGTCATCTCTCAAGCTTGTTTGCCCATAACCTTTCGTTAATTTGGACCGTTAAATCATTAACGGATCGGCCCATATGTCATTCACATCATCCTTTTCAGAGGTATTTTTATCCCAAAAAAAAAAAATCTATAAGTGAAGAACATAACATTAATTTGAACTTGATTGCAGCCTAAGCAAATTTAAAGAAAACTTCAATCTTCTCTCTTCTTCTTCCAAAAGGCTCCAAATGAACCCCACATCAATAATTTCCTTGTCCCTTCTCTGATTCAAACCAAGATAGTCAAACCAACTCTCCATTAAAAGCAAAGATTTGGATTTATATTATATCTCCCAAGTAGATCTAGATCTCTAAACCTTCTATCCTCTTTATTCAGTTTAGATCTATCTTCTTTCTTTTCGTTCTCTAAAACTTTCATGTTTTATTGTGGCTTGCAGAGGGGTGTTAGCGAAGTTTAGATCTAGGTGGTGCACAGACCTCGAGCAAGAGAAATGGTTGGATCTGAAAAGAAAATAAATTACATCAACATGGCGGGTTTAAGGTGGACAAAGTAGTATTAGGACTAGATCCGATTGATGATGGTTCAGATCTGGTATGGGTGGTGTTTTACGAGGTTGGATTTGGGAAAAAAAATTACATCAATATGGCGGGTTTCAGGTGGACAGGGCAGTATGTGACCGAATGGACTGGACCCCGTTGCCGATGGATCAGATCTAGTGTGGGTGGGGTTCAACGAGGTTGGGAATGGGCGATGGAGGGTCTATGGCGGTGGGGAGGTGATGCAGAGTTGGTTGTTGATCAAGGCGATTCAGATGCGGGGCAATTTTTGGTTCCACAATCAGCTCCACGGCGTTCAAAACGTTTGAAGAAGAGGACGGGAGCTGTTTGAAACATCGAATTAATACTAGGCACGATTCCCGAGAAAACTGAAACGAGCTCGGATCGGGTTGAAATCTAACTGGGTGACCCGGAACTTCATTTTCGGCCATCCGGAGTCATTTCGATGGTGTTTTGGGCAATTTTCTGTTTTCAGTAGCAATGTCGTAATTTTATAATTTTTAGTGACAGTTTCGTAATTTACTGTTTTTCTAGGGGTTTTTTTTTTTTTGCAATTTCTTTACTTTTCCTTTCCGATTTGGGTTAGGATTTCCGATTAGGGTTAGGATTTGTTTTT
>JAOXNR010001125.1:0-10282 GCA_028571225.1 Parsonsia alboflavescens
GCTGGATTAGGCAGATCTTCAAAATCATCAGGCATTTGGACATCAGGAGGATCCGGAGGGGGATCTGGAGCCATCATTCGGAGATCAGTGTGATGTGGGGGAGTAAAATTACCAACACTAGAAGGAGATTCTGTTTTTGTATCAAAACAGGTTGGTATGTCTGGTGTGGAGTGGAGGGTACGTATCCGGTTGAGGAAGGAGGCAATAGGATTAGAAGTTTCTGGAGTATCCAAAGTAAAGAACATAGGTTTGGAAGAAGCTCCAACAGTGGGGTCATCCGGTTCATAAGATGGGGAAGAAGACTGGGTAACAGGATGTGTCGGAGAGGTCTTTGGCTGTTTTGGCTGTTTAGCAGAAGACTGTTGAGTGGGTGGAGGAGCAGGTTTGGGAAACGGAGGGATAATAGGGGTAGGTTGTTTATCCCAAAGAGAGAGTGCAGGAGAATAAGGTGCCGTTAGGGGAATAGGAAGATCAAAGGTTTTGGTAGGTACTTGTGGGAAGAAGGTAGGGAATTCAGTAAGAAATGGATCAGACTGGTGTGCCGGAGAAGTGTACTGGGCTTCAAGGCTAGAAAGCTGCTGCTTGAGAAATTCCTTTTCAGATTGCATGCGAGCCATTTTTGGGGACCATTCAGTAGTATACTGAACAAGGTAAGAAAGCTGTTTGTGGATATTCTCAATTTTTGTGCGGACTTCCTGGATAAGGGTATATAGATGGGTAGTCTTGGAAGTCTGGTGAGAAAGCTGGGATTGCACCTTTTCTTGGGACTGAAGGATTTTTAGAAGGGCCTTATTCTGGGCTTGAGCATTTTCACTTTGCCAGTTAAGGGTGGTTTCTGCTATTGTAAGAGATTTCGGATGTCCTTGAGCATCCAAGGCTGTAGGTGTGCTTATTTTCCAAGAATGAGATTTTTGACCTTTCTCAAAGGGAGTAAGGGGTGGAAAATCAGCATCATAAACAGAGGAGCCTGGTTCCATCATTTGAAGAGATGGTGGATCTGAAGTATCCGGCCAAGGAGTATCATCAGGTTTTCAATGCGGAGGAGAGGGCGAAAGTGGTGTGTCAGGTGGCACCCGAGAGGGATACAGGACATAATAGTCAAATTTACCACTAGGTTCGCCGAGGAGACCGACTTTAGGATCTCCGGCCTCATAACGAGCTTGCAAAGCTTTTTGTGAGGTGCCAGTGGGCAGATGACTGGAGGTAACAGTCGTAGGGACACAAGTAGAGCAAAGACAAGCGTCAAACCAATTATGACCGTCTGGAGTTTGACTTTCATAAACGGGGGTACCGTTTGTTGCCAAGCAAGAATCGGAACATGGATCTGTCCAGAGGGTTCCATCATGGAGAGCTCAGTAGGAAAAATGGTAGTGGCCTTGGACTGGGAAGGAAAAGTAATCTTGACTGTTCCATCAGCCTGTTCTTCCATAAGAGGATTTGTGCGCTGTAAGGGAGAAACAGGTTTGGTAGAGGTTACATGATGTTCATAGCTCGTAATCCAAGAACTAGGAAGCAATTGTTGGAGTTGGTCATTTGAGATCTGTCTGGGGATAAAGGTACAGTGTGGAGTATTAGGAGTATCCACAGAGAGAAATAACGATTCACCATTTTGGAGATGGGAGGGTAGAGGTAGATCAATAGAATGGGTTTGAACCCGATAAGCCATCTGGTGATGTAAAGTGGCCATGAGAGTATTTTCAAGTTCAGGACCAGATATCTGAATTTGAACTTTCAGAGTATCCTGTAAAGAGGGATCTTCAAGGCACATGGTAAAATTAGGGAAAAGGGTGACAAAGATGGTTCCAGCATTTAAGGTTGTTTGCACAGTGCCGATAACAACATGCTCATATTTGCGAAATCGAGCATCAAGAAGAGATATTCGGGAAACCATTGGAAGGCCTTTGCGAGTGTGTAACGTAAGAGCAAGTTTTATTGCACCAAAGTGAATGTGGGTAAAACCTTGCTGTCTCCATTTGTCTGGGAGAGTTTCGGGAAACCGAAGGGTTACATACTGTTCTGCAGTGGTGGCAGAAAGATGGTGAGAAGAGAAATAAGAGGCTTGGACCATATCACGAACTTGGTGAGGTACAACCGACCAAGAACTTGTTTCAATTTATGACCAAAAGGAGAACGGGTTTTCTGATAAACAGTATATGGATTAACAAGAGGATATTTAGAGACTGGGTATTTTTCTTCACCGTGAAGATAATCAATTTCGTACACATGAGGGGTCTTAGGCAGATGTTGGGATTCTGGAAGAGACATGACAGAAGAACTGGAATTGGAAGTTGTCATATTGAGAGACTAAAAGCTTAAACCAAGGATTCTCACTCCTATGTTTGCAAAAACGCCTATCCACGGCTAGGGCAAACAGGCGGATCTCTTGAAACCAAAGTTTAAAAATTTTAATATTTCAATAAAACCAACAGCGTAGGTTTTCAACTGAGTTAGACTGAGTGTTCTGATTACTCGAGTGAAGGATCCACAGTGTGGCAATCACAGAGTAAGAGCATACTAATCACAGTCACTACACAGCATACTAATCCGTACGATGAAGTTTTCCAAATACAGAGAACGAGAGCACTATGGCTCTGATACCACTTGCAACCAGGATCAAGATTAAAGCCTCAAGAATGAGTAATAAACCGATGAAATACAGAAAGCTATTCATTTATTGGAAAACACTGTTGAAAATCATTTACACAAGAGAGACTTAGACTCTAACTCAAGCCTTTTCTTCTTTCTGCTCTGCCCTCTAAACATACCATTGGCAGGGTACTTATAGATGGGAAGGGAGAACGGATTTGAAATCCGGACTGGAACTTAACAAAATAAGTAGTACATTGGATAAGATCAAAACACAGTAAACTAGTGCGGTGGCCGACAGGGAACATATTCCTGGGACCCATACAAAAGTAAAAGTATTAAACAGTACAAGCATAATTACAAGCGTGCATAACAACAGTAAAAGTGGCCGACAAGTGGGGGACAAGGCGTGCTAAGGTAGTCTAATCAATCCATCAATCAGTCAGACTCATAATCAGACAATTCATGTGGAAAGGGACCACCGGAGCTACTGGAGTCGTCTGAGTTGTCTGGTAAGGCAAAAACATAGCTACGGCGACCATGGCGATCAATCCTGTGGAATTCCGGGTGCTGACTAAGAAACAGGAGAACTTCAGAATAATAAGGGTGATCGGACCAGGGAATGGAAACAGGAATACTGGTAGGAAGATTATCCATGTTTTCTTCAGTATATCCATTTGCTAAGGCCATGCGATGAAGAATGTCAAGGCGGATGTGGGGATGATGACGCTGTACCAGGGGGTTGGCCATGTTAACAGGATACCATCCTAGGATTTCTTCAGTAGGGAAGTGGTATAAACGGGGTTCATGGCGCTGAGTGAGGTTGCAAACAGGACGGAATAGACGAATGCACACATAGTTGCCATAATGACCACAAAGAAAATGAAACCATCCAGCAGGGGACTGAAACCAAGACACTTTTGAGCATTGACCAGATGGTTAATTGAATGGCTAGATATCAATGGCTTTGTTTCCTAGATGCTTATAAAGGGTATCACCAAATCCCAATGGCGTTGGAGGACATGAAAAAACCTCATTCATAACTGAGGTCGGGACCTACTGCTATACCAAAATACCTTTTAGCTTGAAGAATGTTGAGCAGAGTTGCAACGAGGTATGCATAAGCTCTTTAATAAATTGCTTGGAAGAAACATTAAGGTCTACGTGGATGACATTGTAAACAAATCCAAAACCTCAAATGACTTTACTGAATACATTAGAGAGACCTTTCAAACAGTGAAAGCTGTTCACATGAAAATTAATCCAAAAAAGTGCACTTTTGAAGTTTTAGCAAGAAAATTTTGCTCATTGATCAGCCTAGCAACCTACCTGAAAGCCGTAAAGATCTACTAATTAGCCTTAGCGACCTACTCGATTTCAAGTCTAGCAAGGTCACTTCAATTCTCAAAAGTTTTGCTTAAATACTAGGTTCATAAGCTCGCTATGGTCTGGAAAGATGCCATTCCTATTCTAGTTTTGCAAGTTCGATCAAGGTCCTATCACAGTTATATCTATGCAAGCATTTTCAACGTATAACGAATCAAGAATTGTCAAAACCAAACACATAGATATGAGAAAAGAGGCCACACATAGAACCCCTGGAACAGTGGATATATAAAATAGAAAGAGAATAGGCTTAAAAAGAGCATTGTATATGGTACAACCATCATCCAGAGATAAAAAAATGTGAGGAAAGGGACAACAAGTCTTTAAAAAGTCCTATGCTATTACATATCAGTCTTTCTTTTCTCCAGGAGCTTCCAGCGAGCTTTGGGGGACCTAACTTTTGGCAACCTCTCTTTTGTCATGGATGTTTGACGGACATGTGGGAGAATTAGTAATAGTCTCAATGGGAGTTCCACATAGGGAAAGATAAATAGCTCGGCCAAGATCAATTGCTTCATTAAAATCAATCAGCTTATGATGAAAGGGATAATATTTTAGTAAGTCTCCATAATTACGGATGATCTTACCTGAAGGATCAGAAATCAAGAGAGAAGGAATATCATTAACCACCCTCTTGACAGTCACACCAACCTCAGCTCGCTGCTCAGTAACCCATCCTTGGAGCTCAAGGGTCAATTGCTTGTGGTCCTCCCTCTTGAAGTCTTCGACTCGCCTATTCCTGCTCCCAAGGTAAAGGAACTACTACATCAAGGTGGTATAACCTATCTTGAGTAGCCTTACCAGTCTTAGTATCACCATTTAGCTCATGGAGTAGGTTGACTACATCAATATACAACCCAAACAGTTGAGGTTGTAAGATGGACTCCACATAAGTAGAGAAATCATTAATTTCTTCAAGCTTAGACAAGGAGAAAAGACTACCATCTTCCTTGCAGATAGTGTTGTAGTCCTCCAATTGGGCTTCAAGCTCATGAATGTGAGTATTTTGCTACTTACTCAACTCAATCAGTTGGTCGCTCTTCTTCACAACTTCATGAAGATTGGCAGCCATTATCAAATTCTCTGATTTGGCTTAAGAAATTCTCTTATTGCATTCCTCCGGGAGACCGCTCATTGATATATAGAGGTATTCGCCAACTCAGCGATAGCGGTGAGCTCTTCTTTCTCATTCTCCAGATAACATGGATAACTTTTATTTCTTTTTTTGGCTGCCTCCTCAACTACTCACCCAAGAAAACATGGATGTGAAAATATATATATATATATATATATATATATATATATATATATATATATATATATATATATATATATATGTGCATTAAACGTATAAGCCAACATACCAAGGAGGTTATGGAAGAAGTATACAGAAGTAAAAGGGACTTACACTAGTGTGACGAGAAGTAGTATATTTATCCAGCTTGACATCAATTAGCTATTCACAAATTTCGTTGTTAATGGGTGGCGCACACTCCATTAGAAATGATTGAGAGTGTGGCCACTAAAACAAGGAGTCAGAGGACTCCATTGGAAGGTCGGGAACCCACCCTGTGGTTCTCTCAGCAGAATGAGAGGTTAGAGATAGCTTACCCAACCTCTTGATCGCTTCAGCTGCTTCCTGAATGGCATAACCACTGAATTCTACCTCCTATCGGAGGTCATTGGAGCTTTACCCTTCCTAGAAGAAACAGTGGGAAGGTCCTTCTCCTTTTGAATGGATGTTGGGGAAGCAGAATCAGATATAGTGATTTTTGAATGACGTCTGGAAGCACAGAAAGCAGCCTCTTCCATGTTTCTCTTCATTGCATTCCTTGTCCTCTTGGCCATAGTAACTTTTTCCGTCCTACTCTGAGGAATAGGTATCTTGGGAGATGAAGGTGCAGAGGTCGGTGGTGTCGTAGAAGCACCAACAATAACAAGAGCTCCACCAGAAAGAGCTGAAAGAGACATGGACCTTTTTGTGTTGGCCTTGTTTGGAAGCATCAGGTCGGTTAAAAGCCTAAGCAGCTCTCATTGCTGTCAAAACAGATACAAAAGGACATAAAAGACAATCAATACATGTGACCTACCCACCAAGCCAAGAAAAATTTGATAGGAACAAAAATAAGTT
Organism: Parsonsia alboflavescens; assembly: GCA_028571225.1. NCBI lineage: Eukaryota > Viridiplantae > Streptophyta > Magnoliopsida > Gentianales > Apocynaceae > Parsonsia > Parsonsia alboflavescens. The sequence goes on from JAOXNR010001125.1 coordinate 6,104, forward strand.
TTCTTTTCTCCTACCACTAGGAAGAATTCCCATGGACTAACTAAGGGTAGGTAAGTGTCGATGTCTAAGGCTTCCCAATCCAGCAGGATGAAAGAAAGGAAAGAGGCCAAGTTGGTAGAGTGCAATCGACCTTGGTGACGTAGAATTAACGAGGTCGACAAGGAAACATCCAGCTTCCTCAAGCTCGCCGCACAAAGTTGGAAGTCCATTACAAAAAGTTTTATTGAGATTCCATTATGGGTACAGTTCAACACGGATATGGTCTACAGGAAGTTTAGAAAAAAAGGAAGATTCTTTCCAAGCTCCCCTTGACCACTGGAAAGCTCCTACCAGTTTATGCCTATTATTGATTTGAAGATACCCCAAACTAGTCTTTCCAAGGGTAGTAGAGATATCAATTTTGAAGAAACACCTAAAGAGCTCTAGAGAAAGCTAGACGGGACTCTGTACATGTGACAAGTCACTATGAAGCCTAAAATAGTTCTACTAGTGTTAGGAACGAGCTGAGTAATGGGGAATCTCAAGAAGTAAGCAATATCAAGAAAAAGGGGAGGTAGATAGGGAAGGAGAATCCCACACCTAAGATTACTCGGGTGAAGGAAGATGAATCCATCACGCCGACTACCAGGATGTTTGGAACTATTAGTGGCTACAATATCACCCTTATTCAATTCTCTCTCCTCGCTAATCTACATAATGTGAGATGACTCTACAATGGACTCGAGAGAAAAAACCTCCAATTCAGAAGGTTGGTATTTATTCCTCTTAATTGGGGGAGCACTCATAGAGAGAGGAGGTAAATAATGCACCTTATTATCGAAATCTTGAGTCGAAAGGACCTAGGAATCGTATCAATAGGGAGATAAGGAGTGCTCAAGGAAGATGTGTGTGGGTGAATGTGTCTCAGCAAGGTGGAGTTCAATAGAAGGGGAGTCACTATGCATTTGATAAGGAGACATTTTTTTTTTCTTGCGAAAGAAATGAAAATTTCTGAAAAGAAATAAGGAGGGGAAGAAAACTCACCCGTTGATGCTGGAAAAGTTTTTGAGACAGGAGGAATTGCCAAACACCAAAAGATCGCTAGTGAGAAAGGAGAAAGCTCTAGAAGTTAGGAAGCTCAAAGGTTTTATCACAGAAAGAAAGCTTAATTTTGCTGAGAAGAGTTTTGGTAAATCTTAAACCCTTCAAAGTTCCCTAATTTATACACAAGAAGGAGTCTCTTAAGTTTCTGGAAAAGATATGGAACCCACAAAATGAGGCAACTGCCAAAACTGGTAAGACACGAACCAAAAAACTAGCTGTTACAAAAATGGCAAGACTCTTCGGAGGTCGGGCTCAACAGTGAAAATTTAGGCACCACGACCTAGGAACTAGTAGGACCTAAAGGGGGTAATGATGGGTGATATGGGTACTTCCCGAATAACCCGATCCAAATAAACTCAAGCTACAACCCGAATGAAGAAGATCTAACCCGACAACTTTAAAAGTGAGTCAGCGACCTCTCGAGACGCTAACCCCATAGGTCACCAACCTTTGAGAAAGCTTGGAGAAGGTCTTGATGGACCACCACCTTCAAACCAATAAGCTCCAATCCATTTCGTAAATCTTCCATGCCACGATTAAGTATCTGTAACACTTGATACATATTGTGAGATTTAAATCACTCTTCTCAACTTTCAAAGGTTACTGGAAGGTCATGAAGATGGTTTATAAGTCAGTAGCATTATCATAACTTATACAATGGAGACGTGCATGGCAAGGTATCCTTCATTCTGGAAACTCCACAATTCTAATAGCACTTAGAGGGATATGATCTCACAATTATCCTAAATGCCTATTGTCCTGTTATTGAGATTCACTCCAACAAGGTAGTTTGGCCGAAAAGGTAGCTTATGATTCGATGTACATTATCGAATGGCACATGGTTTTGGGGAAGTTAATCTGATCCAATTTAACTATCATCAAATACTGACTTAGGCATCGGAGTAATCCTCAAGGTGACAGCCTACTCCGGTGATCTAATTTCTTTTCGGTTGTGATTACAGGTGCCATCACTATTCAAGGTGATTCGGAGGTCATTTCTGAGCTCCATCAATAGGAGTACAAACTTAGTGGTTTTGTGCTTCCCAAGAGCTGCGGCTACCCTCACCGTCACCACTAACAACTCTTTTTCTTGATTTTATTTCCTTGAGATTCCATACCAAATTTCTTGAGTAAGTGAATGATTTCTTGGGATTAAAAATTCACATTCCAAATAGCACAACAAATAATAAATGAATCCAAAAAACAACTCACAATCAGAAACAAAGCACACACTGAATCGCTTGAGGAAAAAGGCTTACTCGCTCAACGAAGAAATTGAAATCTGAGGAGGGGAAGGACTTCTCAAAAGGGATTAGAAGCTTAAGGGATTGTCCTAAAAGAATAGACAATCCTTTATGGAATCTCTTCTTCTGGCCAGTTTCCTTCCAATGATAGGGATTTTGGACAGTTCAAGTGTTTTCTTTTGAAAAAAGAAAATTATGAAATTGCCCATCATTCCGTTAGGGTTAAGTTGTGTTAGTTGAGGGCAACTTTCAATAGCAAAATAGTTGGAGTGACACACTCAAAATCCATGGAAGTTTCGGGGCAACTGGCACTTTTACCCTTCTAAAACTCACAATGTGATGTGATTTCTTGAAGGTTGAAGGTTTCAGGGTTCATACATGCAAGAAATCAATAATAAAAAAAAGGACTCATCAAAGATTCATGGGAGATTAGATTGACCTTTGTTAGTGATTCAACAATAACCAATCTCTTGATTTGGTAGAAAATTCAATACCTCACCCCAAAGTGATTAAATGACCTAAATGAATTGGCACAAAAATAGTAAGAGGAACTCTAAAAAAAACTCATGAAAAATCATGTTTGATCTTTAAAAACAAATGACTCAAAGTGTTTACATGTTTGTAAGTTTTTTTTTTTTACAAAGATAAGGAACTAGATATAGTCCCTGCCCTAAATTATCCTAATAATTCGTGGATAAGGTTTAAAGGCATGATTGCCCTTAAAAGATATCAAAAAATAACAAGAAAGAAGCATCAAAATCAAAGAAAAACAAAATAGTGTCGGAGTTGTTAGGGGCCATTTGGCGTCGAGTTGTGTGCCGGATGGCTATTGGAATGCCTCCTATTCTTGATTTGTGTTGAGCCAATGCTGGATGGTCTTGGTCATTCACTGGATCCCCCTTTGCTTCGGCCATCCTTGCTTCTTCTTCACCCTTTTGTTCCATGCTTTGTCTTGCCTTCAATTTTCACTCTTTGTAAACTAGAACTAAGGTCTTCTAGGCCCATTTTCAAGCCTTCAAACTCCTCAAATGAGTCCTCCACTTTGATTATAATCCGAGACTCTTCAACTTGGTCTTCATCTACAAGCTTATCTTAATGAAACATGGCTTCATCTTCAAGTTGATCTTCCTTGATTTACTTCAATGCTATCCTTTACCTCTTGATCCTTGAATCCACATTCTTGTATTCAAAATACAAGTCTTGTACATGGCTTCCTTCCTTAGCATCAAAGTTTCCACATTCTTGTATTCGAAATACAACTTGTACATGGCTTCCTTCCTTAGCATCAAAGTTCTCTCATTCTTGAAGTGGAAGTCCATTTAAGCATGTTTTATTCAATAAAATTCATCTTCACCTCCATAGACTTCAGCTTCAATCCATGCTTCCTTTTATGGCTTCTATGATAGCTCCAACAATGCTAAGGTAGCTCCTTGATCCCTATCACTATGTATATTATCTTAAGCTTAAACTTTTGTGAAGTATTTCATACCTAAATTTAAGAGAAGTAAATACACATACAAAAAAAAAAAAATGGTCTATTGCGACTCATTTCTTGGTGACACAGTGCATATATATCGACAGAAGTCTCACTGAAACTGTTTAAACAACTGAAAAAATAATGAGTCAAGAAAAACATGATTTATAACGATGCACTTAATGTGAGTCTTGGTAGGATTCTTTTTCTCGACACGAAACCTATGTGTCTGAAAGGGGAACCGGATCCGAATCCATGAGGAAACGAATCCGGAGACCCAGGATTTTTTAAAAAAATTTTCTCTCACATAAGGAGTTCGAGAACGATACCTGGAATGATGCGGAGATCTTGTCCTGCGGAATGAATCTGGACATCTTG
>JAOXNR010001127.1:0-10281 GCA_028571225.1 Parsonsia alboflavescens
AGTGTGAAATTCGTAAAAATAGTGGGAGGACCGATTTGTTTTCAAGACCAAAAACAAATTGGATTCGTTTAAGATGACTAACTAATTAATTTATCTCGCTTATTTTTGCAGTTATTTTTCCAAATGGCAACGTTTGAGAACATTCCGAGTTCTTCTGGCCTAAAATAACCCTAAACATAAAAAAGGGCCAAAAGTCCATCAAAACGATCCGGATAGCTCGAAACTGCCTCTGTCCATTGCGAAGCAATGTGTTTTGTCCATTGGGGGTTTCCAATCGTCCAGCCAATTTTGAGCCCATTTTGAGTTCTTCTGGCCCAAAAAAACCCCAAACATAAAAAAGGCCCAAAAGTCTATCAAAATAATCCTTGATTCAGACCGATGTGTCTTTTCCATTGGGTAGTTTCCAATCGACTAGCCAAATTTGAACGCATTCCGAGTTGATCTGGCCAAAAAAAACCTTAAACTTAAAAAAGGCCCAAAAGACCATCAAAACAATCCCGTATAGCTCGAAACCGCCTCAGTCCATGGCGAGCGATAGGTTTTGTTCTTTGGGCCGTTTCCAATCAACCAACCAAATTTGAGAACATTTCGAGTTCTTCTGGTCTAAAATAGCCCTAAACGTAAATAAGGCACTGAAGTCCATCAAAACGATCTAGATAGCCCGAAACTACCTCAGTCCATCGCAAAGCGATTTGTTTTGTCCATGGGGCATTTCCAATCGACCAGCCAAATTTGAACCCATTTTGAGTTCTTTTGGCCCAAAATAACCCTAAATATAAAAAAAGCCCAAAAGTCCACCAAAACAATTCGTGATAGCCCAAAACCGCCTCAGTACATGGCGAGCGATGGGTTTTGTCCATTGTGCCGTTTCCAATTGACCAGCCAAATTTGAGTCCATTCCTTGTTCTTCTGGGCCAAAATAACCCTAAAAGTAAAAAATTCCCAAAAGTCCATCAAACCAATCTCGGATGGCCCGAAACTGCCTCAGTCTATGTCAAGTGATGGGTTTTATCCATTGGGCCGTTTTCAATCGACTCGCCAAATTTGAGTATATTTCGTCTTCTTTTTTACCAAAATAACCCTAAACATAAAAAAGGCCCCAATGTCTATCCAAATGATCCCGAATTGCTCGAAGCGGCCTCTGTCTGTGGCGAGTGATGGGTTTTTTGCATCGGGCCGTTTCCAATCGACCAGTATAATTTTAGCCCATTCCGAGTTCTTTTGGACATAATAACCCTAAACATAAAAATGGCTCAAAAGCCCATCAAAATGATCCTCGGAAAGACAGAAGCCTCCTTAGTCCGTTGAGCAACGATTGGTTTTCTCGGTTGGGCTGTTTCCAATCGACCGACCAAATTTGAGCCCATTTAGAGTTCATCATGCCAAAAATAACGGTAAAAATAAAAATCGCCCCAAACTCCTTCAAAACGATCCTGGATGGCCCAAAACTGCCCCAATCCATGGCGAGTCATGAGTTTTTCCCATTGGGCTGTTTCCAATAGACCGGACAAATTTGAACCCCTTCCTAGTTCTTCCGGCCCAAAATAAAACAAAAAAAAAAATTGCCAAAAATTCCATCAATACGATCCTGGATGGCTCGAAATCGTCTCAATCCACGGCGAGCAATGGGTTTTTTCCATTTGGCCATTCCAATCGAGCGACAAAATTTGAACCCATTCCAAGTTCTTTGGGAGAAAAATAACCAAAAACTTAAAAAAGGACCAAAAGTAAATCAAAACCATCCAGTATGGCCCGAAACCGCCTCAGACTATGGAGAGGGATAGGTTTTGTTCCTTGGGCCGTTTCCAATCAACCAACCAAATTTGAGCACATTTCAAGTTCTTCTGGGCTAAAATAGCCCTAAACGTAAAAAAGGCCCAAAAGTCCATCCAAACGATCCGGATTGCCCGAAACCGCCTCAGTCCATTGTGAGGCGATGTGTTTTGTCCATTGGGCTTTTCCAATCGACCAACCAAATTTGAGCCCATTTTGAGTTCTTCTGACCCCTAATAACCTTAAACATAAAAAAGGCCCAAAAGTCCATCCAAACAATCCCTGATGGCCCGAAACCGCCTCAATCCATTGCGACTGATGGGTTTTGTGCATTGGGTAGTTTCCAATTGATCAGCTAAATTTGAGCCCATTCCGAGTTTATCTGGCCATAAAGGTCCATCAAAACAATCCCGTATGGCCTGAAACCGCCTCAGTCCAGGGCGAGCGATAGGTTTTGTTCTTTGGAACGTTTCCAATCAGCTAACCAAATTCGAGAAAATTCCGAGTTCTTTTGGCCTAAAATAGCTCTAAACGTAAAAAAGGCCTAAAAGTCCATAAAAAAGATCCGGATAGCCTGAAACTGCCTCAATCCATCGCGAGGCGATGTGTTTTGTCCATTGGGCAATTCCACTCGACTAGCCAAATTTGAGCCCATTTTGAGTTCTTCTAGCCCAAAATAACCTTAAATATAAAAAAGCCCCAAAAGTCCATCAAAACAATCCTGGATGGCCCGGAACCAGCTCAGTCCAAGTCGAGAGATGGGTTTTGCCCATTGGGTTGTTTCCAATCGGCCAGCCAAATTTGAACCCATTCCGAGTTCATTTGGCCCAAAAAAACCCTAAACATAAGAAAGGCCCAAAAGTCCGTCGTAAGCATCCTTGATGGCTCGAAAGCGCTTTAGACCAAGGTGAGCAATGGGATTGCATCCATTGGGTTGTTTCCAATCAACCAGCCAAATTAGAGCACATTTCGAGTTCTTCTGGCCCAAAATAACCATCAACATAAAAAGACCCATAAGTCCAGCAAAGTTGTAGTGGATGGCCCGTAATCACCTCGGTCCATGGCGAGTGACAGGTTTTGTTCTTTGGGCCGTTTCCAATCAACGAACCAACTTTGAGAACATTCTGAGTTGTTCTGGCATAAAATAGCCCTAAACGTAAAAAAGGCCGAAAAGTCCATCAAAACGATCCGGATAGCCCGAAACTACCTCACTCAATCGCGAAGCGATGTGTTTTGTCCATTGGGCGTTTCTAATGGACCAGCCAAATTTGGGCTCATTTTGAGTTCTTCTGGCCCAAAATAACCATAAATATAAAAAAGGCTCAAAAGTCCATCAAAACAATCCCAGATGGAATGAAACCACCTTAGTACATGGCGACCAAGGGGTTTTGTCCATTGGGTAGTTTCCAAACGACCAGCCAAATTTGAGCCCATTCCAAGTTTATCTGGCCGAAAAAAACCTTAAGCTTAAAAAAGGCCCAAAAATCAATCAAAACAATCTTGGATGGCCAGAAACCCCCTCAGTCCAATGCGAGAGATGGGTTTTGCCCATTGGGTAGTTTCCAATCCACCAGCCAAATTTGAACCCATTCCGAGTTCTTCTGGTACAAAATAACCATAAACATAAAAAGCCCCAAATGTCCATCAAAGTTGTAAGGGATGGCCCATAACCGCCTCAGTCCATGGTGAGCGATGGGTTTTGTCCATTGAGCATTTCCAATCGACCAGCCAAATTTGAGCAAATTCCTATTTCTTCTGGCTAAAAAATAACCCCAAGCTTAAATTTGAACCAATTCCGACCTCTTGTGGCCTAAAATAGCTATAGATATGAAAAATGTCCAAAAGTCCATCAAAAAGATCCCAGATGCCCGAAACTTCCTCAATCCTTGGCGAGCTATGGGTTTTGTCCATGGGGTTGATTCCAATCGACTAGCCAAATTTGAGCCTATCGCTAGTTCTTCTGGCACAAAATAACCTTAAATATAAAATTCCCAAAAGTCCATCAAAACGATCCCAGATGGCCCAAAACCGCCCCAATCTTTGGCGAGTGATGGGTTTTGTCCATCGGGCGGTTTACAATCGACCAGCCAAATTTGAGCCCATTCCGAGTTGTTCTGGCCAAAAATAACCCTAAACATAAAAAAGGGCTAAAAGACCATTAAAACGATCCCGAATGGCCCGAAACCACCTCAGTCCATGGCGAGTGATGGGTTTTTTTCCATTGGGCCGTTTCCAATCAACCAACCAAATTTTAGAACATTCCGAGTTCTTTTGGCCTAAAATATCCCTAAATGTAAAAAGGGGCCAAAAGTCTAACAAAATGATCCGGATAACCTGAAACCGCCTCAGTCCATCACGAAGCGATATGTTTTTTCCATTGGGCGTTTCCAATCGACCAGCCAAATTTGAGCGTATTTTAACTTCTTCTGGCACAAAATAACCCAAAACATAAAAAAGGCCTAAAAGTCCATCAAAACAATCCTTGATGGCCCGAAACCGCCTCAATCCATGGCAACTGATAGGCTTTGTCCATTAGGTAGTTTCGAATCGACCATCCAAATTTGAGTCCATTCTGAGTTTATCTGGCCGAAAAAAACCTTAAACATAAAAAGGGCCCAAAAATCCATCAAAACAATCCAGGATAGCCAGAAACCGCCTCAGTCCATGGCGAGAGATTGGTTTTGCCCATTGGGTAGTTTCCAATCGACTGGCCAAAAATACCTTAAACATAAAATAGGCCCAAAAGTCCATTGAAATCATCCTAGATGGCCCGAAACCGCCTCTGTCCAAGGCGAGCGATGGGTTTTGCCCATTGGGTCATTTCCAATCCACCAGCAAAATTAGAGCCCATTCCAAGTTCTTCTGGCCTAAAATAACTGTAAACATAAAAAAGGCTCAAAAATCTCTCAAAAAAGTCTCGGATGGCCCGAAACCGCCTTAGCCCATGGCGAGCGATGGGTTTTGTCCAATGGGCCGATTCCAATCAAAACGCCAAATTTAAGCCCATTCCAACTTCTTCTGGCCCAGAATAACCCTAAACATAATAATGGCCAGAACGTCCATCAAAGCGATCCCGGATGGCCTGAAACCACCTCAGTCCATGGCGAGAAATGGGTTTTGTCCATTGGGCCGTTTTCAATCGACCAGCCAAATTTGAGCCTATTCCAAGTCCTTTTAGCCCAAAATAACCCTAAAAATAAAAAACACCCAAAAATGCATCAAAAGCGATCTCGGATGGCCAGTAACTGCCTCAGTCCATGGCAAGCGGTAGGTTTTGTCCATTGGCCATTTCCAATCAACTATCCAAATTTGAGCCCATTCTTATTTCTTTTGGCAAAAAAAATATCCCTAAACATAAAAAAGTCTAAAAAGTCCATCTAAACGATCCCGAATGGATCGAAATCTCCTCAACTCATAGTGAGCGATGGGTAAGGTCCATTGGGCTATTTCCAATCGACCAGCCAAATTCAAGAGCATTCCAACCTCTCCTGGCCTAAAATAACCCTAAACATAAAAAAGGCCCAAAAATCCATCATACCAAGGCGAGCGATGGGTTTTGTCCATTGGGCGTTTCCAATTGGCCAGCCAAATTTGAGCCCATTCCTATTCTTCTGGCCCAAAATAACCCTAAACATAAAAAGGGCCAAAAGTCCATCAAAAGGATCCCGAATGGCTTGAAAACGATTCAATCCATGGCAAGCGATATGTTTTGTCCATTGGGAAGTTTCCAATTGACCAGCCAAATTTGAGCCCATTCTGAGTTTATCTCATCAAAAAAAACATTAAACCTAAAAAAGGCCCAAAAGTCCATCAAAACAATCCCGTATGGCCCGAAATCGACTCCATCCATGGCAAGCGATAGGTTTTGTCTTGTGGGCCGTTTTGTTCTGGCATAAAATAGCCCTAAACGTAAAAAAAGCCCAAAAGTCCATAAAAATGATCCGGATAGCCCGAAACTACCTCAGTCCATCGCGAAGCGATGTGTTTTGTCCTTTGGTAGTTTCCAATCGACTTGCCAAATTTGAGCCCATTTTGAGTTCTTCTGGCCCAAAATAACCGTAAATATAGAAAAGGCCCAAAAGTCCATCAATACAATCCCAGATGGCCTAAAACCGCCTCAATCCATGGCGACCGATGGGTTTTGTCCATTGGGTAGTTTTCAAACGACCAGCCAAATTTGAACCCATTCCAAGTTTATCTGGCCGAAAAAAACCTTAAACATAAAAAAGGCCCAAAAGTCTATCAAAACAATCTTGGATGGCCCGAAACCCCCTCAATCCAATGCAAGAGATGGGTTTTGCCCATAGGGTAGTTTCCAATCCACCAGCCAAATTTGAACCCATTCCGAGTTCTTCTGGTACAAACCATAAACATAAAAGGGTGCAAAAGTCCATCAAAGTTGTAATGGATGGCCCGTAACCACCTCAATCCATGGTGAGCGATGGGTTTTGTCCATTGGGCATTTCCAATCGACCAGCCCAATTTGAGCAACTTCCGATTTCTTCTGGCTAAAAAATAACCCCAAACTTAAATTTGAACCCATTTCGAGTTCTTGTGGAACAAAATAACCCTAGATATAAAAAATGCCCAAAAGTCCATCAAAACGATCCCGGATTGCTCGAAGCTGCCTCAGTCGTTGGCAAGCGATGGGTTTTGTGCATTGGGTTGATTCCAATCGACTAGCCAAATTTGAGCCCATTGCGAGTTCTTCTGGCGAAAATTAACCCTAAACATAAAAACAGGCCAATAGACCATTAAAAAGATCCCGAATGGCCCGAAACCACCTCAGTCCATGGCGAGTGATGGGTTTTTTTCCATTGGGCCGTTTCCTATCAACCAACCAAATTTCAGAACATTCCGAGTTCTTCTGGCCTAAAATAGCCCTAAATGTAAAAAAGGCCCAAAAGTCTAACAAAATGATCCGGATAACCTAAAACCGCCTCAGTCCATCGCGAAGGGATATGTTTTTTCCATTGGGCATTTCCAATCGACCAGCCAAATTTGAGCCCATTTTGACTTCTTCTGGCACAAAATAACCCAAAACATAAAAAAAGGCCTAAAAGTCCATCAAAACAATCCCTGATGGCCCGAAACCGCCTCAATCCATGGCAACTGATGGGTTTTATCCATTAGGTAGTTTCTAATCGACCAGCCAAATTTGCCTCCATTCTGAGTTTATCTGGCAAAAAAAAACTCAAACATAAAATGGGCCCAAAAATCCATCAAAACAATCCTGGATGGCCAGAAACCGCCTCAGTCCATGGCGAGAGATCGGTTTTGCCCATTGGGTAGTTTCCAATCGACTGGCCAAATTTGTGCCCATTCTGAGTTCATCTGGCCAAAAATACCCTAAACATAAAATAGGCCCAAAAGTCCATTGGAAGCATCTTGGATTGCCTGAAACTGCCTCTGTCCAAGGCGAGCAATGGGTTTTGTCCATTGGGTCGTTTCCAATCCACCAGCAAAATGAGAGCCCATTCCGAGTTCTTTTGGCCCAAAATAACCGTAACCACAAAAAAGGCCCAAAAATCTCTCAAAAAAGTCTCGGATGGCCTGAAACTGCCTTAGCCCATGGCGAGTGATGGGTTTTGTCCAATGGGCCGTTTCCAATCAAAATGCCAAATTTAAGCCCATTCCAACTTCTTCTGTCCCAAAATAACCCTAAACATAGTAATGGCCAGAAAGTCCATCAAAACGATCCCGGATGGCCTGAAACCGCCTCAGCCCATGGCAAGCAATGGGTTTTGTCCATTGGGCCGTTTTCAATCGACCAACCAAATTTGAGCCTATTCCGAGTTCTTTTAGCCCAAAATAACCCTAAAAAAAAAAAAAACACCCAAAAGTCCATCAAAAGCAATCCCGGATGGCTAGTAACCGCTTCAGTCCATGGCGAGCGATGGGTTTTGTCCATTGGCCGTTTCCAATCAATTATCCAAATTTGAGCCTATTCCTATTTCTTCTGGCTCAAAAAATAACCCTAACATAAAAAAGTCCCAAAAGTCCATTTGAACGATCTCAGATGGCTCGAAATCGCCTCAACCCATGTGAGTGATGGGTAAGGTCCATTGGGCTGTTTCCAATCGACCAGCCAAATTCGAGTCCATTTCGACCTCTCCTAGCCCAAAATAACCTTAAACATAAAAAAGACCCAAAAGTCCATCATACCACGGCAAGCGATGGGTTTTGTCTATTGGGCGTTTCCAATCGGCCAGCCAAATTTGAGCCCATTCCTATTTCTTCTGGCCCAAAATAACCCTGAACATAAAAAATGGCCAAAAGTCTATCAAAAGGATCCCGGATGGCTTGAAAACTTTCCTAATCTAAGTTTCCCATAGGATTGATATATGTCACATAAGAAAATTAAAATAAAGTATAAAATTAAATTCATGCTTTTTCTAATTTTAATTCTACGTGACCAATTAATCAAACAAATTAATTAAAAGTGATTTTGTTTATTTTCCTAAGGGTGGCTTCTAATTTATGTCATGGTTTTCAATATCACAAAAATATAATAAATAATAAATAAATTGCATAAAGCATTAGGCCCAAAAGAACTCTAATTAAAAACTCCTAATTGGGATAGTAAAAAATTAAAGGCCCAAATCTAAGAATAATGAAAAATAAAGCCCATGTCTTGCAAATGGTCAAACAAAATCCTAGGCTTTGACTAGACCATCTTCTTTGACCAGACCAAGTTCTTCAAGCCAAACACCCAGTCAACAGTGTTAACCAGTCGCCTGGACAAAACTGCAGTAGAAGAAAAATCTGCACGCTGAAGAAAAAAGTAACACTGCTTCGTGCTGCCAGTTTGCTGATGCTGCTACGTCTACTGCCTGAATTTCACTGGGCTGAGGCCTGGTCTGCCATTGTCAAGCCACAGCTGGATCTGCTAGTGCCGCTGCCGGACTGATCACCAGATTTGCTGTGACATCCTTCTCCATCTGGCTGCGCAAGGGACTGTGGCCTCGCCGTCTGCCGCCTGCATGTTGCCTCTGCTGTCTCGCCGGAGCTCAATGCTGGCAAGATTCTACACTGTCGTCGATTGCTTGGCCAGATAGATTTCCAGCGAACATGGCTGCTCCGGCAATCACAAAATTTCCAGATCAGATTTTTTTTTTTTTTTTTTTGAAATCTGCCTGCAACCGGTTCTTTTTATTCCAGATTTTTTTTTCTTTTTAAACAATAAGCAGTAATTAAAAATTACAATTCCTACACCTTTGAAATTTCTTGGTTTAACATAAATTCTATAAATTAGAAACAGAATTAAAATTAATTTACAAATTCCTATATCTCCACTCATGAGATGTACAGAAATTCTAAATTAAAGTCTAAGGGCCATAAATAAACAATTAATTTCATGCAAATAACCACCCTATAATAAACAAAAATTGGTATCGTTCTCATTGAGAGAACCTGCTCTGATACCACTTGAAGGGAACTGGACCCCGAATCCACGAGGAAACGAAACCGGAGTCCCAGGATTTTAAAAAAATTTTCTCTCACATAAAGAAGTGGAGAGCGATACCTGATTTGAAGATTCACGGAGATCTGTCCTGCGGAGTGGATCTGGACGTCTTGATCTATTATGCAAAAGATTTTCTAATCTATTCCTTATCTGTCTAGGTGAACATAAAGGAAAATAAAAGACCGGAGAATCTCTGTAAGTGGAGTGGAGAAAAACAGATTGTCTGTAATTTTTCTACAGAGAGAAAAATCACATATGTTCAAATTTTCTTAGGGTTTCTGAATGATAGTATTTCTTCTCGTTATTACAAGATTAATAAATAATCCTTTAATAACTAACGAAAATGTTATGGACCACGCCGTCGCGGTCCCTAATGCACGCAAAAGGAAACGGTGTGACGGAGGGAAATTGACTCAACATCTATCCAAATAGAACAACGTCGTTTTTTATTACCCAAATAGAACGACGTCGTTTTTGAGCCAAATATACTGCATTCAAGATTCGAGATCCGAGATTCAAGAGAGGGATTTTGAGACAGACCAAGGAAGATTCGAGATTCGAGATTCGCGATTCGAGATCCGAGATTCGAGACTCGAGAGAGGGATTTCGAGACAGACCAAGGAAGATTCGAGATTTGAGATCCGAGATTCGAGAGAGGGATTTCGAGACAGATTAAGGAAGATTTGAAATTCGAGATTCGGGATCCGAGATTCGAGATTAGAGATTCGAGACTCGAGAGAGGAATTTCGAGACAGAAGGAAATATATATAAAGGAAAATTCCCTCCGTCACGCTGTTTCCTTTCACGTGCATTAGGGACCGGGACGGCGCGGTCCATAGACGTGCTAATATAAATCATAAATATGGGTTTTCTATGGGCCAAGAGCCCAACAATTCTTTTATTTAATTAAAAATCCAATAATTATTCATTGGATCATGGACCTGACATAATTATTCTGGATCTTTTATTAAAGCCCAATATTTATTTTTATTCTTAGCCCATTAAATAATTAATCTCATGGACCTAAGTCCAAATTAATTATA
>JAOXNR010001128.1:0-10280 GCA_028571225.1 Parsonsia alboflavescens
TTCTTAGTCATTTCTCTCGGGCTCTCAATCACTTTGGGTGAGGTGTTGAGTTGTCTTAGCAAATCAAGAGGTTGGTTTTTGTAGTGGTTTAATCTACAAAGGTCTTCCTAATCTCCCAAAACTTACCTTTGATGAGTCCTTTACTTTATATTGATTTGGTTTGATTGTTAGTGTGAAAATTAACCCTTTCAACTTACAAGAAAATCACATCATTTTCCTTTGCATTGATTGTGAGAGGGAGGGTTGCCTTGAAGTTGCTTTCCAATTACTTTCGCTGCCTCTTGCATTGATTGGCAGTGGTGGTAGCAAGTGCGAATTGAATTTCTAGTGTAGAATGTATCTTGGGTTCTATGTATGGGCTCCTTAAAGTGTGTTTTGAATCGCTTCCATAGTTTTGTCTGCTGCCTTGACCATGATACTGACCATATCTTTGCTTTTTATTGCTTCTATTCTCATAACTCAGCTTTGACTACTAGCCCATTTAGACCTCCCCGATCGTTCTTTTGTTCCTCTTCATGTCCTCTTCTTGGATCCACATTCCGACTCTTTAGAGGAGGTCTTTACTTTTTCCGTCGGTTGCTAGTGAGCTTTTGGAATGTTTCCCCAGCTTTAACCATTGGCAAAATGCTTCCACATAGATTGGTTCTAAGCAGTCCTTAACTTTCAAAGCTTCTTGATTAAATGGGGTCCAGTATCCACTGAGGATCTCCACTTTCCTTCGTCGGATGTTTAAAAGGTAGGCCTGCGGTAGTGAATGCTAACTGCTTTCGGTGAAGTAACTGAGAAACTGGTCACCCAATTGGTTGAAAGAGGAAATAGAAGCGGGTGGTAAGGCCATGTACCATTCAAGGGCCCTTCCAGAGAGTGTAGTGGAGACGGCCCTGTATAGGGGAACTTTATCCGGATCATAAAAAGCCATAGTGGTGTTGAAGATGGATGAGTGTTGGACTAGATCTATAGTGCCATTATACTTGTCAGTAGTGGCAGCTTAGAGTCTACAGGGATTTTGCCATGCCTGAGTTTCGAGACTAAAGGGCTAGAATTCCGGATTTGTGATACTGTGGTAGGCCAAAATTCTGGCATCTTGGCTTCCATTCCATCTACCTTTTGTTCCAACCGATTCAACTTTGTTTGGAGCTCAAGAGGGATCCTTTGTGTTGCGGTATGTTTTGTGGGTTGTTTTCTCTATGGAGAGTTGGAATGAGGGTTTGGGACTCTGGGGATTTCTTGCATGTCGGGGTCATGTCTTCTAGATTGTATTTCTCCGTTATCTAGCTCTCTTTCCCCATTTTGGTTTGATGACCCAACCATTTTATTTGCTTTTCAAGGGAGATAATTGTTTTGTTGCAGGAATAGCTAGAAAGTTTCAAAGTGATCGATTGCCAACTTCACCTTTTATATATCAGAAATCTCTGCAGTTTGTGGTCAGACTACCTTGGGCATGTTTGCTGCTAACCTTTTGTTTTAGTCATTAGTTCCAATTTTGGACTTCTGTGGGTTTGGGAACTGTGCTGACGTATATGGCCCGTCGTGATCACCAATTAGTGCTTCAAGGGGACAATGCCCTGAGCCGTATCCATGAATGGTCTGATATCTCTTCGGAAATGTTCTCGGTATTATTAATTTGGGGATTCTTGTTCTTTTCTTGTCCCATTACATTTTTGATGTGGTAGCTAGTCGGAAATGTTCTCAGTATTATTAATTTGGGGATTCTTGTCTTTTTCTTGTCCCATTACATTTTTTGATGTGGTAGTTAGTGTCGATCGTGTTTGCATGTATGTGTGATGTTCTATAGAAAATGTAACATGTTCAAATAGTGCCCCGAGCACGGTTGGAGCCAAATGATTTTGTGGGTAGGAAATTATTTCTCAGCATATTATTCTTGAAATACTTGTTAGATTCATTATCTTAATTAGAATTTAAATGGTCATTTGGAAATTCTAAATAGATTCTTCAAAAATCTAAATGGATGCACTAGAATTCTAAATGACTTTGTTGAAATTATAAGAGGTTACTTAGAAATTCTAAGTAATTTAATGTCTTTCTTCTAATTCTCTACTTTCTTAGACTATAAATAGGACCTTCCTATTAAGTGTAAAAAAAACAAAGGGGTTCATCAAAAAAACAAGTTTTTCTCTCTTCCTCCTTCACATAAAAATATTTTGATAGTATTCCTAAGTTAACTTGTTCAAGTTTGCTTGGTGAAGAATCTTATGCTAACTTTTTCATCATATCTGTTGTATCCTGGAAGATAGACATCCATTTCAACCTTGAGCACATGTACCAGAGGGGGCAAATATGTTTTAAGGAGGTTATGTTCAACATAAGCCTTGAATAATTATTTCTTATCCTTTTAGTTATCTTTCAATTTATCTTTTGTTGCTTTGCCTATTGAATACATATCCCTTATATATTATTTATAACAATCTTAAAACAGATTTGAGTGTATTCAATATGGTTTCTTCTGAAAGTACAATGGTGACCTCTTCAGAGGGAAGGATTCCATCAGTGCCTTCAAGGTGCATGGTGAGAAACTTGAAAAGTTCATTTGTGTGAACTTTAGGAGGTGGCAACAAAAAATGTTGTTCTATTTGACCCCTTGATCTTGGCTAAGTTCATGTTAGAGGATGCTCCTAAGGCAATAGAAAATATTGTCATGGAAGCAACCATGACTTCACATGTTTGGACATTAAACTCTATGATGTTTATAGGTCCATTGAAAGTGTGAAAGCACTTTGGGATGCTTTGGACAAAAAGTACAATGCTGAAGATGCTAACACAGAGAAATTTGTGGTTGATAGGTTCCTTGATTACAAAATGGTTGATTTAAAGACCATAATGAGTCAAGTGGAGGAATTCCAACTCATTTTACATGAGATACTTGTAGAGGAAATGAATTTAAGGGAATCATTCCAAATGGCTACAATTATAGAGAAACTTAATCCTTCATGGAAAAAGTTCTAGAACTACTTTAAGCACAAGCGTAAGGAGATGAGTATGGAAGATCTCATTGTACGATTGAGGATAGAAGAGGATAACAGGAAGAAGGCAAGTTCTTCACTCGAGTCAAAGTTTAATATGGTTGAACTTGTGACTAAACCGCACAAGAAAAACCAAAGGAAGAAACTTGCAATAAAAGGCAAGGGCATTGTCAAGAAATTTCAAGGCAAATGTTACATCTGCAATAAAACTAGTCACATGGCCAAGGATTGCAAAAATCGATATCACTATGGGAAATCCAATAAGGGAATTCCGGTTGGGCCATTTTTCAGTAATGGATGACATCTCTAAGGAGATATCTAAATTGGATTTATCAATTGTGGTTTCGGAGGTTAATCTGGTAATTAATCCTAAGAAATGGTGGATTGATACAAGCACATGTGTGCTGAGAAGAGGATGTTCTTCACTTATAAGAAAGTGGGTGATAACATTTATAAATGGCAATGCTTCAACCTCTAAGGTGCTTGGAATTGGAAAGGATATTTCAAAATGACCTTAGGTAAGCTTTAAACAAGTTTGAGATACATCAAATGGATATAAAAATGACTTTCTTTAATAGTGATCTCGATGAAGAGATTTGTACACAACAACTTGAGGGTTTTGTTGTTAACGGGAAAGAAGATAAAGTGTGTAAACTTATCAAATCCTTATATGGTATGAAACAAGATCTTAAATAGAGGCATGAAAAATTTGACAATGTGATACTGTCAAATGGTTATAAAATAAATGAGGTTGATAAATGTGTCTATGTAAAGACAACTGATAAAGGTCATGCCATTGTATGTCTATACGTCGATAATTTATTAACTTTTGGAAGGAATGAGTACATGATTAGTCTACTCAAGGCATGTTAACCGAAGGGTTTGACATGAAAGACTTGGGTGTTGTAGATGTCATTCCAAGAATTTAGATTTCTAGGACATATGATAATATGGTATTGTCCCAATCTCACTATGTTGAGAAAATTCACGACAAATTTTCTAAAGGTGACAATGATAGGGTTAAAACACCAATGGATAAAAGTTTATATCTTTCCAAAAATAGAAAAGTCCGTCAATTGGAATATTTTCATATTACACGGAGCTTGATGTATTTTAGGAGTTGTACAAGGCTTGAGATTGCTACGCAGTGAGCATATTAAGTCAGTTTATATACTATTATAGAACAGAACATTGGAAAGCTATTCGTAGGATACTCAAATATTTGAGACACTCTAGACTATGGACTTCACTATATTGGGTATCCCTCAATATTAGACTGATATAGTGATGCTAATTGAATCTCTAACACGAAGGACTCAAAGTTCACAAATGATGTATACATACATACATATATAAATATATATATATATATATATATTTATATATTTCATGCTTGGTGGAACAATTGTGTCCTAGAAATCCTCTAAACAAACATGTATAGCAAGATCCATGACAGGACCAGAGTTTACAGCTTTTGATAAAACTAGAGAGGAAATTGAATGGTTATGGAATTTTCTTGGAAATATTCTGTGTAGGCCAAAGTCAATTCTCTTTGTACCCATTGTGATAGCCAATCTGCAATTGGAAGGGCACAAAATAATATATATCGTGGAAAGTCTAGACATATTCGTCTTGGACATAATTCCATCAAACACTTGCTCTATCATGGAGTGATTTCCATTGACTATATTAAGTCAAAGGAAAACATTGCGGATCCATTTACAAAAGGTTTAACTAGAGAACTTGTGCTTAATTCGTCAAGGGGGATGAGCTTAAAACTTTAAAAGGAAAGGAGTGTTATGATGGTAACCCTTCCTATATAGGTTCAATAGGACAACTATGTCATATCGCACTGCCTGATTGTCCCTACGATGAAATTGGTGCTGGTTGACAATGGGAAAAGGATTAAAGCCCACGAGAGAAACTTTATAAAGGAAAACCCAACGTAATTGACTGAAGATCCCAAGATTTAGGTTCAATGGGACAACCTAATTATAAGAACTTAATGTGGTCATTGTGGGGGGATACCCTCAACCGATCCCTATTCTAAACAGTGATGTTAAAAGGGATAAGGATAGCAATGTTTGCTTTAATGATTCTTAAGTGAGTAATTAATTTACTTGGAACTTAAGTGAACCTATGTGAGAGAGAAGTGGGGCCATTTCAAAGGAGAATTGTCGACGGCTCAATTCTTTAGAAACTTTGGTAGAACCAGGTTGACGTTCATGGCCAAAATGAACATAATCATGAGAACTGAATAAGAGAAAATGATTAATGTGTGAAATATGTGCTCCATTTAGATAAGTTAGCAGCATAGTTCAAGGATATCACTTCTACAAGACAGCTCGTAATTTACACGTGTCTCACAAAGGAAGGTTCAAAGGGTAACACCTGCCTATCCTATGCGCGTTTCAGATGTTGAACACTATCATTGAGTCAAAACTATCAATTTTTCGTTCATGTGGGGGGCATTAAAATTAAACGAAGTGAATCAGGAAATTATTTCTCAACATATCACTTCTAGAATACTTGTTAGATTCATTATCTAAATTAGATAATGGTAGGAAGTTGAAAAGTTTCATTGAGAATTTAAATGGTCATTTGGAAATTCTAAATGGATTCCTCGAGAATCTAAATGGTTGCACCGGAATTCTAAATAACTTTGTTGAAATTCTATAAGGTTACTTAGAAATTCTAAGTAATTCAATGCCTTTCTTCTAATCCTCCACTTCCTTAGTCTATAAATAAAACCCTGATATTCAGTTTTCAAAAAAAAAACAAACAAAAAAAAAAGACATCAGAAGAACAAGTTTTTCTTTCTTCCTTAGTTGCATAAAAATATTTTGATAGTATTCTTGACCGTTGCATAAAATATTTTGATAGTTTTCTTGAGTTAACTTGTTCAAGTTTACTAGATGAAAAATCTTGTGCTGACTTCTTCATCTTATCCTTTGTATCCTGGACGACAGATGTCCATTTCAACCTCGAGCACAAGTACTAGAGGGGGTGAATCTCTTTTAAGGAGATTGTGTTGAACACAAGCCTCGGTAATTATTTCTTATCCTTTTAGTTATCTTTCAATTTATCTTTTATTGCTTTGCCTATTGAATACATATCCCTTATATGTTATTTATAATAGGGGTTTCCCTCTACCTCTTCCTCATTGTTTGAAGAGGACTCATTGTTTCCTGTTTCCTGACCCTCACATGTGTTTTGTTCCTAATTTGGCTATAGTTCTAATAGATCTTTATTTTCTTGGTTTGGTAAATTCTAATGGATTTGGTTGTGGTTGGTCCTTATGCTCACTACGGATTGGCTTTTTCTCAAATTTTTTGTTTAACTTCTGTCTAGCATCAGGATAAGGGAAAGGAATTTGGATCAAAGTTCACATTAGTGTTGAGACTGCTTGGGAGAATTATTGATAAAACAGTTAGCTGCTTCATGGCCCTAATGGAAACATTTTGTGTAGTGGCTTGGACTAGATGAAGCCATCTCCATCCTCTTCTTCAATCCATATTTCCTCATGCATTAGTCCTAAAAGATCAACTTCCATATAAATTCTAACACAACTTGGTCTTGATCAAGAAGCAGTGAGTTCATCAACTCTAAGAGGCTTTCCAATCAGTCCAACCAAGGCTTTTAAGGCATCCTTTTGGAAAAAAATGGATTGGCAACTGAGGTAGGCAAACCTATAATGGAACGAGTGAGGATTCGACTTCTGGGTGGACCATTTGAACATTTTCATAGGGTATCCCATAAAATTCCAGTCTCTCCTCAGCCAAAGTCTTGAATATTCTTCCGCTAAATCAAGATTGATGAGCATAGGTTGCTTGTCAATATACCCTTGAAGGAGAGTTACCTCTGAAACCCATTTTCTCTAAGCATTTGTTGAGCTCTACTTTGGAGAGGATACCATGAGAGAATTTTCCAACTAAAGCAAATTGCAGATTAGAAGCTAGGGCATTCATTTCCAGTTTTGAGAATCTGATAGCAGTTTGCCCTTTGATACAGAACTTCTGTTTAGGAGAAACTATGCTGTGCGGAGTGACAAGATCATGGGAAGAAGGTTTGGAACCAGGGAAAGCCATCTGGTGGCCCTTGGCCTTGACTATATGTGCAGCAGAGGGCTTAGAGGGAGAATCTTGGTAGAGGGGAGAGATCCGGTGGCGATGGGCTGTTGGAGTGGAGGAGTGACGGGGGTTTGAGGGTTGAGAGTAAATGAGATCTGCTTGAAGGGGATGCAGGAAAGAGGAGATCAGTATGTGAGAAGAAGAGGAGAGGGGCTTAGCTGGCAAGGTGACTGAAGCAGGAAGACGTTGTCAATGGTGAGCTGACAAGAATCACCTTGCTATTAAAGATTCTCATTTGTTGCATGAGAAATTGGGATACATCTTTGCCTTGAAGGAATTCATTGAGTCGAGTGATTAAAATAAAAACTAGGAAGTTTTAAGCTTCATATTAAACTAGAAACTCGAAAGTTTCTTTATATGAAAATGTAACAGTGATAATGTGGAATGTGGAAGTGTAATTTGATAGGATGATGATGAGCATCCCTTGATTAGAATGGTTTTTAAGAACTCAATTCAACTTTGTCAAAGATCCGTTAAGAACGGAAAGAAAGGATTGCAGGAGAGAAAAATCTAGTTATGGCCTTGCAGAATTACATAGATAATGGAAATAGTTGCAGCTAGAACTTGCTTTTTGTCTCTCTTAGAAGTAAAACATTTCAGCCTAGAAAGCGAGCAAAATGAAATCAACCAAGTTTCACTTTGAGTTTGCTTTTCCAAATACATCTAAATAAAAGATAAGAACATACAAATCTAAGTAAGATTTTCATTCAAAGAATCTAAGCCGCAGCTATACAGGTATCGGTGTCTGTGTACCCTATTATAACCAAACTAGGTTTATTGAAGTTTATAACTTGCTTTAAACCAAATAAGGTTTATGTCCAATGTAATAACGAATTTTTTTTTGTATATAATAAATATTTTAATAATTTTTAAAGAAAAAAATTACAATAACTTTTTTCTAACTTTTAAATAGTTTATAAAAGACTATGTTCATTTAATATAAAATAAAAATATTCCATCAATATCTTATATATATATATATATATTTATATAAATATATATATATTTATACAAGGATTCTATTATGTACGAATTCGCATAGGGCCTTCCTATGTGCCTTTGCCAAAACGACATTGTTTCTTTTGGGGTTTTAAGAAAAAAAAAAGGGTTTTTAGGGGCAAATCTCACAGAAGGAAAATCTCTCCTTTTCTCTCTCTCTCTCTCTCTTCCTCTCGAAGATGATGGCATATCAGCTCTGTGTGCGGGGTGTAGGTGGGGTTGATGGGCAGGGTTTGATGGGAGTCGACGGGTGTGAGGGTCGTGGTAGGTGGTGGAAATGTCAGGGGTGTTGAGTGCGGTGTTGGGTGGGTGGTGGTGGAGGGGTGTTAGGTGCGGTGTTGGAGCAATCGAGGTGGCCGCGGTGCTGGTTTCTTTGATTTGCAGGTTTTTTTGTTTGGTTTTTTTTTTTTTTTTTTTTTTGCGCTCCAAAACGGTTGGTGGTGGTGGCAGGGTGTTAGGTGCGATGTGGTGTTTGGTGCTATGTTGGCGCGGTGTTGGTGGAATGGTGCTGCGGCACCCTAGGTTCTTTGATTTGCAGCTCTTCTTTTTTTTTTTTTGCTCCAAAACGGTGGATGGTGGTGGCGGCTTGTTGGGTGCTGGCGGTGTTGGCTGGCTGCTAGTGGAACGGTGCCACTGCGCCCAGGGTTCTTTGATTTGCAGCTTCTTTTATTTATTTATTTATTTTATTTTTTCCCCTCTAAAACAACGTCGTTTCGAGTCGCACACTATGTGGTGCACATGTTGGGTTTTATGCCCAAGAAAAAGATTATCATTTTCTGAGATAATGGGTAAAAGACTATAATCTTTATAGATAAATACATATTAGCACAGCATGCAATAAGATCCAAAATGATTTAAATAAGTGATCTGTGTGTTGAGACGTTCTACATAGTAAGGTACGGATCATCGAAAGTTTAAAGCATAAGGAATTAGTTCTTGGTCGATTAATGGAATTGGGCGTTCCATTAAGCAAAGGTCATAACATATTAGTCTCCTTTAAGTAAGGTGACTTACCTTTAGTCATTGAGTAGTGCTTTCGGACTATATGTGTTAGCACATCTTGTATGTGTAGAATAGGACCATTCAGTGATTGTTTTCTAAAGGCACTATCAAAGAAAAGAGAACTGTTGCTACTGCGTGGACATGTCCCCATGACATGAGTATGGGTTGGTGGTCTAGCGAAGCTAGTTCCCTATGCTTTGATATGCTATGGGTGAGATCTCATTATGGAGATCAATAGACTTGTATGTTAAGTAATTGGAATTAGTTAGCGAAGACAGACTCATACAATATGGTCTCTATGCCATTTCATTTATGAGATGGATTAATCGCCCCCTTATATGTTGTTCTTAGTTGGATCACTAAACCCGACACCTCAGTAGTTCAATTGTTACACTTGTAGGTCAAAGACTAAAGGTTGAGATATATCTCAACAAGCCTTCTGTTTCTACAGCAATGTATCATGGAGTACATCATCTTCTTATGGTGATAATAGAAGGTGTTTAGAATGACTAAGTTAATTACTACTATATAGTAAGGTGTTTTGGTCATTTTATAGAGCCATGAACATTGTGTCTTAAGGTCCCTAATCCAACCCTATTGACAATGAATGAGTTTATGTCATTCTTAAATAGGAGATCAGAGAATGAATTAATTTTATTCTAAATAGCATTAATAATTAATTGATAATTTAATTAATCCTTGAAATTAATTATTTGGGCTTGAATATAAATTAATTAGTTATTTTATGTAGTCTTAAAATTAATTTGGAGTTAAGTCCATGAGATTAATTATTGTTAGGCATGGATAAAATAATGAAGTGCATTTATTTTTATTAGTCTTATAATTAATTTGGACTTTGGTCCATGAAATTAATTATTTGATAGGCTAAGAATAAAAATAAATATTGGGCTTTAACTGAAGGGACAGAATAATTATATTGGATCCATGATCCGATAAATAATTATTGGACCTTTAATTAAATAAAAAGATTGTTGAGCTGTAGGGCTCTTGGCTCATAGAAAACCCATATTTCTGATTTAGTTATTTAAAGGATTATTCATTAATCGTGTAATAGATAGAAAACTATACTGAAACCCATATATATATATATATATATATATATATATATAGAGAGAGAGAGAGAGAGAGAGTATTGATAGTAAGTGCG
>JAOXNR010001130.1:0-10279 GCA_028571225.1 Parsonsia alboflavescens
ACTCCAATGTGAAAATTTTTAAAAATCCTGGGACTCCAGATCCGTTTCCTCATGGATTCGGGATCCGGTTCCCTTCACAACTAATTCAAATTGTAAAACATATACTAACCTTGTGTGAACGAGGAGGTGTCATGAAATCCTGCCTGAGGCTCTACCGAGGTTCTAAACGAGACCCCTCTAACTCATCCAGTAGCTTCTTGAGCCCGAAGAAGTGCCGCAGAAGAGCAGTGTGCCGAGCCAGGACCAGTTGCTCTAATCAAGCATGGACCCGCTCCTCAAACTCTACCAATACAGTCCTAAGTTTGGCCATCATGTCATCGGCACCAGGAGCAGGACGAGAGGACCTCTCAACACTCTTAGGAACGCATTATAATTTCAAACAAAAATTATATTAGCTACCTATTGAATTGAATGCTTAATCAAATAAAACATGAAGAAATACATACCTGATGGCGATCCTCCTCTGCCTTATGACCCCCCGATCTCACAGGGGAGGGAGGTTGCTCCACAGAATGCTCCTTCTCATCCCCGAAGATCTCGGCATCCCTTACTCTTGGAGCAGGTGACTAAACATAAAACAGATATAGAACATTAGATACAATAAATAAGACTATTTAATTTACAAAATCATAATTCAAATATCATTAGACTAACCTCTATAATCGAAGAGGCGGGTGTTGATATCGGACGACCTCTTAAAATGAGTTAGGCTTCGAAACCCCTAACAAATAGATGGAATATAAGGGAGGTCGTCAAAATCAGTCAAATACGG
The DNA here is from genome assembly GCA_028571225.1 of Parsonsia alboflavescens. Taxonomy (NCBI): domain Eukaryota; kingdom Viridiplantae; phylum Streptophyta; class Magnoliopsida; order Gentianales; family Apocynaceae; genus Parsonsia; species Parsonsia alboflavescens. The sequence goes on from JAOXNR010001130.1 coordinate 773, forward strand.
CATCTGCCGCTCATGCTCATTTGGCTCAATGTGTGGTGATGAAATAGATGTCTGTGTACATAGTAATTTAATTTAATGAACAACGGATTTCAAAAAAAAAAAAAAAGAAACTAAAAACATAAGTAGAAACTAGAAAGGTTGATTGCTTACCACATCTAGTAGAACATGCCACTAAACTTTGAAATTGGACTGAAGCAGCCTTCGAAGAAGAAGGCACCTCAGGTACCTTGTAGCGCCAGATCTAGAAGCCTTGTGACGAGCATTAGCGCACAAATACGAGCACAAGGATGGGAAATAGGAGTACATTCACCACTAAATTGAAAGAAAAAATATCAATAAATATTGTTATGAGAATATAAATGGTAGAAATTCTGAAAAGTGGTAGATTTGAAATCATACCAGTATCACCCAGGCATTGCCTTATAAATGCCTCTTTGTTGCCCGAGACTTGTCATCAATGACTCTCTGGAGGCAATGTTGTGTCATGCTCCACCTGATGGTGTCCCAGGGAAACACCTTAGCCACTGGCAAATCCTCAGAAATGCTCCACACGTAATATGAAATCATTGCTGAAGACTCGCGTGTCAGCATCCAGTATCCGACAATGATGCCATGAGCAAGCCTGAGGACTTCATCCTACTCTAGAGATTCAACCTCGTTCTCCTTAAACATCTCAAAGGCTTGTGTCGAGGTCAGCAGATGGCTCCCCAATAACCCCTCATGTGCGGAGCTGGCTCGTCAACTCCAGCTCAATAATCTCCGCATCCACCGAGCCAAATCGAAGTTTGGTAATCAGGGTATACTTTCAAGGCCCTAATTGATGTAGTCTACCTCCAATATGGAACCACATCTCATTGGGGCAAGCATCGAAGAAGTAAACCTCCTGTCTAAGCACATAAAATGCAACACGGGCATAAAAACGTCTGGAATATCAGGGTAGCTCAAGCATGTGTCCGAATGAATCCTTTCTGAATTCGTTCTACTATCCCGTAGAGCCTCACCGAGTCGACCACATTTTCTATCCACGAAAACTTGCAATGGTAGCTCATAGTCTTATCTGGAGGAATAACAAGACTATGCCGGTAAGTCTATCTCCTCTACTACGGTCCGTATCTTTGCAAATATATGTATAAAAAAAAATTATTAGCTAAATTGTTGTTAAATTAAACTTAGCTTTACTTATTCCTAAGTACAATAAATAAAATAAACTCCAAAACATTTGTTATTGCATGCAAGTATTATTTAAATCCTAAAAGATAAGATTTTACCAAAAAAAAAAACCTATAATAATATATTATTTAGATCAATTTTGTAAAACTTTACCCCGAGTAATTTAATATTAAAATAGTTATAACTTAATAGTATTATTTTTAGTACATAGGCATTGCTCGAGTCATTATACTAATATTATTTTAAAGTATAATGTATTTTTGTTTGTGAAAAATTAAAATAATCTATAGGACAATCATTATAAAATATTAAGTATTAAAATACTTTATATAATCAAATTATACTATACACAAATAATACATAGTATATTGTATAATTAAGTCATTATAAAGTATAGTGATAAATTTAATTTTTATGTAATTTAAAAATTAATAATAATAATGATATTATTTTTAATTATGTTAAATTTAATAATAATAATAGTAGTAGTAGTAGTAATTTTTATAATTTAAAATTTAATAATAATAATTATAATAATAATATAATAGTATTTAAAATATAATAATAACAATAGTAATCAGCCAAAGGTCAGGATAATTAACCAAAAGTCAGTATAATCAGCCAAAGTCTAGATAATCAACCGAAGGTTGAATCCTGACTTGGTCGAATCCAAAGTTGGCTGATACCTAAGTCCAATGTTTTGGCCATCTCTGAATTCGATCAACTTAGGATCCAACCTTCAACTAATTACTATTATTTTAAGGTCAGATTTATTCTGTCAAAGGTCGAGATAAAAAAAAAAATTTTTGAATGGAATATTTTGCCCCTCTAGTCAGAGATATGTGCTTGGCACGTGATGATTTGATCGGATTTTTGTGTCAAAATGGTTAGAAATATTTATTTGATAGTCCTTAAATTATTTAAATATTTAATTGATAGAAATTAATTATTAATTATTGGAATTTACTTTTGACCTTAATTCAGGTGTTGTTTTTAAAATACTCAATAATTTTTTAACTTTAAATTAATTGCAGGTGTTATTTTTAAAATACTCAATAATTTTTTTTAATAAAAAAAAGTATAACACAGCAAATTCATTAAAAAGAAGTCAGCAACCACGGCTTATCCAGACTTGGATTCAAATGGTCAATTTTTATAGGCGAGTTAATTCATTACGCGATACAAAACGGACTCTTCTTCAGTGGAAGACAAGATACTGCGGCCAACGCAGCGCATGCACCTCACTTTACCAAATTTCTAATTTCGAATTTCAGATCCGTATAATTTTGGAACTCTTCCCAACACCCAAAGCCAAAACTGTCTCTGTCAAGGTTTCAAGAGCCTAGAGGAAGGCTTAGCAAAATTTGCCTACCGAATTCAAAAAGTCTAATCCACGTGTTGAACAAAAAAACAAATAAATAAATCTATTTTAATTAAAAAATATCATCATTTTATCAAAATTAAAATAATATTTTTTTTATTAAATATTTAAATCAATCTAATAATAATAATTATAAAAAATTGATAAATAAATGAATAATATGGTAAGAAAATCAATAAATGTCTCCTAAATTAAAAACATGACGCTGGTGAAAATGGTTAAAAGACTTATAACAGTGATAGAAAATATTAATCTACTCCACTTGCACAATCAGTCAAAAATTACTTAAAATATAAATAAAACTAAACTTTGTTTTTCTTTTTTAATTTTGTAATTATTTTTGTTATATAGTATATTTGATCACGAAAGAATTAAGTTATCAGTAAAACATAATTAGATATCAGTAAAAATTTTAATTTAAAAATATTTCTGTTTGAAAAAAATGAACATTTAAATTTCAATTAATAAAAATAACACATATTCAATTTCAAATGAAAACATGACTTAAGATGTAGTGATTTCTTACAATAATTATAAGGTTTCACATCACACTTCTAGTGTGACACGATAAATTATATTTTAGGAAAACTTTATCTTTTTAATTACTTGTAAACTCTTTATATAATATTAAAAAAAATCACACACAAAAACAAATAAATACATAAATAAAAGATCTGAAGTCAATTGTAATAACAGTATTATAGTAATATTGTTACTATATTATTCATCATTTGTACCCTCATATTCTATTTAGATACTGTGCATCACAAGTCCATTAGTTGAGTAAATTGTGTATCAGTATTTCCTTCTTCCCATGCCTCTCAACCCTTAATTTAACAATAGATAATAGATTTCAGTTTGTAGTCAAACATAAATTCAGCTTCAGAATGGTCATATCTACGTATATTATTCTCGAGTTCTTCATCCCTTGGAATGTCTTTGACTGATTGTAGCAGACATTACAGGACAGTTCTTGAGCACAGAATCATTGACTGATCATGACTGCTACGATAAAATATTCCAAGAATTTAGTTTGAAAGTTCTCCTACATATATCATCAATTGGTGATGAAAAATTCGTTAACGAATTAATACAAGGGTTGGTTTCAGTTCTTGATAATAATAAAGCTGCTGCAGTGCAGGAAAGTCTTGAGTTTAATCCCCCATTCTGTCATCAACAGCTATGGGCGTTAATTTGCAGCAGCTTCACTTTGTTTTCATCCCATTCATGGCCCCAGGTCACATTATTCCTATGATAGACATTGCAAGAATGCTTGCACACCGTGGAGTTACCGTTACCATTTTCAGCACACCTGGTAATGCCAAGAGATTTGAATCAGTAATTGCTCGGACGGTAGGGGCTGGATTTCCTATCCATGTAATCCAGCTACGCCTTCCATTAGAACAAGTTGGGCTACCACAAGGGTGTGAATCTGCAGATATGCTTCCTTCCATGGACATGGGGGGCAAGTTCATTCAAGCTACTAATTTGCTAGAACCATCAATTGAACAATTTCTCGAGCAGCTAAATCCCCCACCCAGCTGCATAGTTTCTGATATGTGTTTGCCATGGACTGCTCGCCTTGCAGAAATGTTTCACATTCCAAGAATTCTTTTCCAAGGTTTTGGCAGCTTTGCTCTATTATGCTTACACTATCTTACTATCTCTGAGGCTTTTTATAATGCAGCTTCTGAATCAGAGGTTCTTGTGGTGCCTAATCTGCCTGATCGAATTGAACTGACCAAAGCCCAAGTTGTAGTGTCAAATCTCGTGAAGCCAACTGCGCCTGGCTGGAAAGAAGTTCATGAACAAATGATGGAGGCAGAAGAGAAAGCATATGGGGTAGTGGTCAATACCTTCGAGGAGCTTGAATCTGACTATATCAAAGAGTACAGGAAGGCAAAAGGGAAAAATATCTGGTGCATTGGCCCTGTTTCTCTTTCCAACAAACAGGACTTGGATAAAGCACAGAGGGGAAACAATTCTTCAATCAATGAACATCATTGCTTGACATGGCTGGATTCATTTGAACAGAACTCAGTAATCTATGTCTGCCTGGGAAGCCTGACTCGCCTGGCAACTTCGCAGATGATTGAGCTCGGTTTAGGCTTGGAACTGTCAAATCGACCATTCATATGGGTCATGAGAGAAACATCCCAAGAATTCAAAAGATGGCTTATTGAAGAGAAGTTTGAAGAAAGGGTCGAAGGAAAAGGCCTTCTTATCCATGGGTGGGCGCCGCAAGTCCTAATCTTGTCCCACAATTCCATTGGAGGGTTCTTAACACATTGTGGGTGGAATTCAAACTTGGAAGGAATATGCTCAGGCGTGCCAATGATTACATGGCCATCATTTTCAGAGCAATTCATTAACGAGAAACTTGTGGTAAACATACTGAGAATTGGAGTTGAGGCTGGTGTGAAGGTTCCTGTCCCTTTTGGATTTGAAGAAAAGTTTGGAATATTGGTGAATAAGCAAGACATTAGTATGGCTATTGAAGAGTTGATGAATGGAGGAGAGGAAGGATACCTGAGAAGAGAACGGGCTAAAAAACTATCGCATTTAGCAAGAAGGGCAATGGACGAAGGAGGCTCGTCTCATGCAAATTTGACAAAGCTAATCCAAGATGTAATGGAGCAAGCAAATTTGGAAAATAACTCGTGAGATGATTCATAGAAGTTATTAAAAATTTTGTTCAGATAGCCTCGTGTGTGTCTCTGTATTTGTTTCCTTCTTCCGTTAACAATGTATTGATTTGATTGAACACTGTGTTTACCAATCCGAAGAGAAAAGTCAAAGTAAATTGCAAAATCAGGAGCTCCAAATTAAAAATATGAGTATGCAAAAATCCGAATTTCACTCCAATAGAAGTAGATTTGTTAAAAAGGAACAGCCCCAATTCAGTCCAAGTTCAGCTTAGGTCGGGAATAATCCTATTTTGAAGGGCAATTAATATTAAATATTAAAGTCCGGCCCAATCCTTAAAAGCCCTAGGCCCCACCTTGATTGCCTACCGTTTCTGCTCCCTAGCTGATGAATCATTTAGAAAATGATTTCAAGAAAGTCCCTCTAACCACCCGCGGATGTATGTATAAGCTCCAAAAACAGCCAATGGAATAAAGTTAATAAATTAAGGCTTTTTTGGCTTTGTTTTGTTCCCTTGCTTTCCTATGAGCCCTTGCCTTCTCTTGCTCCAACTTAATTTCCTCCAAACTCTTCACTATCTTCTCCCTTTTCTCTTTCCCTTTCTCTCTCTCATTTTCGTCCATGTCATTCTCATCCTCATCATTCACGCCCCTTGGATCATCACTTTCCGTTTTGATCTACCCCTGTCTTGCCATTCCTTTTTCTCAATTTCTCTTATCAAGGGACCCTCAAGAATCTTATAGAGAATTTCAAGAAAATCTTTGAAGTATCCACATTTAGCAAGTGCCTTAAGATTACTTGCTAAAGTTTTTAGGTGGCGGTGGTGAATCCATAGCGCCGCCGTGTAGAACCCTTCCTTATCAGACTTCCCAGTACCTTTGACACCCCTCAAATTGCAGATTAATTTCAACGTCGTCAAAGGGTTATGTGCCCAAGCAAACTAGACCTGATGGATCAGAATCTCTCGTGGAGTATCCGGTACCATATTAAGGAGAAGGTCCAAGCATGCATTTCCTGTAGAGAGAAAAGTTGGTGACAAATTCTCGGTGAAGCCCATCAAAGGACGATGGTCAGAAGATTCATATTTTAATTCCTTATGAGAGAGATAAGATCATCTTGGGAAGGTCGAATTTCAATGGGGATTGTGCTCGAGTCTCCCAGAATGGCAACGGTTGTTGCACCACCTAAGGTAGTGGTCAATGGCAGTCCATAGAGCTCCAGTAGACCAAGAAGATGGCAAGTAGTGAGTGTGAGTCGGTGACAGTGGTGAGGGTTGAGGGACTGTGAGTCGGTGACGGTGAATAATAGACAGTGGTGGTGACAGGTGAAGTGGCGAGGGACGAGGGTTGAACTGAACTTGAGGGACTGTCGGACTAAAGTGAAGAAGATTAATGATGAATTTGGAATCTGATAAGTAAGTGATAAAAAAGCATTGGGGCTTATCCAGCCCAAGCCCAACTCAACCCTACTTTGAAATGTCTCAATCGAATCCGATCCAATTTTATAAGAACCTTAATTTACTAAGTCCAACCCAACCCAATTCATATGTAATGGGACCTGAGCCTGCCCCATGGACCTAGCCCTTTTTCACGCATCTAGATATGGGGATCTACTTTCTATGAAAACAATGGCTACTAGAGCTGTCAATTTGGATCGATCCGATCCCAATCCTGAAGGGCTAGATTTTTTGAAGGGTCGGGATGGGCTGACCTTTTTCCTAAAGGGCCACCAAAACTCTAACCCAGCCCTAACCCCAACGGGCCAAGAGTTGAGACGGGTCAGCCCTCTTCCATTTTTTTTTAAAATTTTTTATTATTATTATTATTTTTAATGTACAATTCAAGGCATCAATGCACCCCCCAATATATGTCTCTATTGTACTGGTACAACTCAATGTATTACCAAATGAGAAGACAAAATCAGACATTATAATTGATCAAAAATTCTAATGAAGTAAGACCATTTTATTTCTATAGTTCTCTAAAGACACATTATAATGTCCTGTTTCAAACTCCAGAGTCTCAACCATGTACGGATGAAGGATATTTGTGGCAAAACATTTTACAGTAACTACTGCCTATGCCACTAAGTATAACCTAACTTCTTTTGTATAAAAAGATTTAATAGAATGCAATAACATTTTATCATAATTCAATCACGAAATTGAGTTGTGAACCTATGAATTAAACCATATTTTTCAGTAACTTCACCTAAGATATGATGCCAATCCAAAAATTAAAAACCCTAAATGCCAATAAAAACTGGGTTGAGCTACAGACTCAATGAAGTTAGATGAATACAACATGAATCAAGACAAAGATGATAATGAGTGGTAAAAGCTAATTATATGGTCAAAAATACGCAATAGGCAAAACAAACATTTTAGATTCCTTTCTTGTCCTCTTCTTTTCTACCTTGTTGGAAACATAAGATATGTGACTATCATATTTAACCACATATAAGCAGATCATGTATGCAAATATTTACCCCTGTAAAACTGACCAATAATGAAATGTCATGATTCAAAATTTAGCACTTTAATAGCCACAAAATCTATAAGTTCCATTCCACACAAGTCACAATGTACGCTCTGAGTCAACAATAAATTCCATTAGGTAAGCAAAGTTTAGCTTCATTAATAGTAACCATATGTCATGCCAAAAATAAAAAGCACTTCAGTAATGATTGCTTAGTTCCATATTCTGTTCCAACTAGTCATACAACCAGAAAAATTCTATGACATAAGTTTCAAAGTCTGGACACCAACAACCCAAAATACAAAGTATAAACCAACATACCGCATTTCCCAGGTTAAATCTGAAACATCCCCGGAACGCACCATTCTGCCAGCCTAGAACTCAGCAAGATACCTGTAGTAATCCCCCTTTATCTTCAAATAGAAGACCTTAGAGTCACCAGCAGAGGCAGAGGGAGTGAGCAGAAACAGAAACCAAACTTCCTTAGCACTCATAAATTCATAATCCAAGTTCTCTACTGGATCTTTAATAATATTAATCATAATATTCATTACATCACAGTCCAAAATGAAAACAAAATAACTAAACCAACAGTTTTAGACACTCCCAAATGGAATGTAGATTAATCATAATCAATACAAAGAGGAGAAACTGATTCGTCTATACTTCCAACTTCAAGCATGTTTGAATTAGCTCTAGACATTGTTTCCTTAATATCCTTATCTTCATTTGAATATAAAGAATAAGAAAAAAAAACAAGAAAAACACTCAATTAACATTTTGTAAGTACTGGAAAAACAACAGTTTTTAGTTCCTTAAGTTAGACAAACAACATATACCTGTATGAATTGGGGAAAAGCCATGCAACCAATTTCGAGTGCAAATCAGTGTTTGTACTTTCTCGAGAAGAAGAGAGGATCTATACTTAGTTAAAACTCGATATCCTATACTGAATGCTGACTCTGAAGCAACTGTAGTGATTGGAATATTGAGAACGTCACGAGCCATAATAGAGAGTTGAGGATATTTCTTTATCTTCCCTTTCCAATAGTTAAGAACATCTATATCTTCATTTTGCTCATAGTCAATTTTCCCCTCTTCAAAGAAAAGATCCAATTCTTATTTATCGGCATTTGAAATTGTCTCACTCTCAAATTCTATAAATTCCTATAGAAACACAATTAATAGAATAAATTAATTAGACTAAGTAACTTAATAGTTAATAAATTTTATGAATAAGTTATAAGAAAAGGAAACAAAATGTAAAGAAGAAAAGATATTAAATTTAATAATTACCATAAAATAAACAAAGCATAAATTAGAACTTACATTAAAGATCTTTGAGCCTTTGCATTTATTCCCTCCACTTTTGAATGCACTAGAAGCATTAACACTTGTTGAAGATGGAGCGCTTTCATAATGTTCAAAGAGTTTATATAACTTTCTCTTCACCTTTTCAACTTTCTCTTCAGCCATCAAAGGATCAATCTTTTTGTAACAAAACCTCAAAAATTGAAGTTTCATCCTTGAATCTAAAGCTGTCCAAAAGCAAGAAGTACATTATACCTCTTCCAATACTTCTCAAACTTCCCCCTCATTCTCTTGGCCATTTCACTTATCACCTCATCATCAACGTGCATATTTTCATTCAATATAAGTTCAATCTTATACACTTGCATGAAGTACAAATTAGAGGTGGGGTAATTTAAACCAAAAATCAAGTTTGTCGTTTCATAAAATGGCTCCAAGAACTTTGCATAATTTCTCTCCTTTCCTCCACTCATCATGTGAGGGACAATACTTATAATTTCTATCTTGTAATTGTAGACTAGA